>CAUYTI010149380.1:0-24810 GCA_963575145.1 Galago senegalensis
AGGCGCCCGCCACAATGCCCGGCTATTTTTTAGTTGCAGCCGTCATTGTTGTTTGGCGGGTCCGGGCTGGGGATTCGAACCCACCACCTTAGGTGTACATGGCTGGCGCCTTAGCCAGTTGAGCTATAGGTGCCGAGCCAAATAAAGCCTTTTTACAAAGATGAACATTTTGTTGGATGGTGTGGGAATGCTTAACTGATCTTATGTGATATAAATAAATAAATAATATTGAGAATAAGAACCAGAGAAACAGGCCCCCACCTAAATTTTATTATTTTACTTTGTTGGGATTTTTTGTTATATTCATTTTTGTTATTTTCAGGGTTGAATTTTACTCAGTTGTATTACAGAGATATAGCTGGCAAATAAAATAACATAATTTGGGTGAGCAATATGATGAATTAATATACATATACACTGTGAAATGATTAGCACAATGAACTTAACACATCATCACCAATGGAAAGGTGGAGCCTATCAGTCATTCAAGATATGATATAAAAATTTAAAGGATAAGTATTCATTGATATTGCTTTACATTATTTTCATTGGTTTTGATTACATGAGAAACATATAGAATTATAAAATTAAGTCTAGTTTACTAATATTAACATGAAATAATAAAAATTTAAAGTAACATCAATTTCATATGACAGATGGTGTTATTCTTCTATACTTACATTTATTTGTAGGCTCCAAGACACTGACCTGCAGTTTGTTTTGAGTTTTATATATTGCTACTACATAATATGTGTGATGATTCAATGTTCCCATTACTTTTCTTTTAAAACATTTCAAAATCAAAATTTTGCAAATTTTTGACATCTTTGGATTTATTCATTTAGAATATATTATTTATTTTAAAATATCACCCTTATTCTATATTTTCATCTATATTGGCATATAGATTTTACTACTTACACTATGACTGTACTAAGAAAGTCAGTATCACCATAGACACCATAGATGAAAACAACATAGCAACAGAAAATGCTTTGCAAAAAAAATAAAAAAATAAAAAGAAAATGCTTTGCAGCACTTGTTTTAAATCGATCATCCAAATCACCCAGAAAATGTTCATATGACTCTTTTATATGTTTATCAAAAGTAAAACTACATATTTTACACACATTCTCTGTGTGTGTGTATATATATACATATATATATATATATATATTATATATATATTATTCAAATAGATTCTACAAAATTTGGGAAACATTTCCCACCCCTTTTCTAAGTCTCTGGAAGTTTGGAGGATAGATAACCAAAAACATCTCCCATGATCCTGTCCTGTGTAATGAGCAATATGCAACATTTTTCTATAATAAGTTCTTTATCGACAATTGATTCTATGGTTGTGAAGGAAAAAGAATAATAAAATAAAAAAATCTACAAAATATACTCTACTCATGAGAAAGATGTCACGATGCATAGTTTTATATGTTGGTAATTTCTGAGATATGGTTCATATTAAAAAGAACCATGAGAGTTACTTCTTTTGCTTGAAGGAAGTTGAGTTATTACATTCAAAATGTCAAAGATCATTCATTCTATCTTTAATGGAATATTGTCAATTAAATGTGCCTCACCAGCACAAAAGCTTGATTGGTTTGCATTTCAGATGTGTACTGGGACAGCATTAATTTTATGTCATCCAGAGCTATCTATAGTGATAGAATTAGGGGCAATTATATTTTCTTAATGAGATTCCTCCTAAGAGATTTAGGCAGAATATTTGTGATGAGAAACAAAGTAGGAGCTTTAACATGAATATTTTAGCAAAATTTTGCTTAGAATATCTCTTCTCTGCAATATACCCTTAACCATTAAGCCCATTTTAATATAATGAGTTAATAAAAATGAAAGGGGCTTATTGATATGACAGTTATGTATTTCTATTTCATGTTACCACCAAATAATTGTGAACGGTTTAAAATTATTTGTATGCATTAGTATGTCATATGTACTGTTTACATATTTACATGTTTATTACTTTGTACATATTTATTACTGTTTACATATTTATTACTTTGTATTTTATTCTTGGTAGTCTAGTTTTGAATTCTTTGTACAATTTGAAAGTCTCAGTATAACGCATAGATTAAAACACAAATCACGGAATACTCAAAATCTCAACAGAAGTCTAAGGCTCATGTTACCAAACAATTATTCATGGCCAAATTGACCAATGAGGTTTTTCAAGTAGCTTCTTAAAATATGGTAATCTAGTATATCATACACCATTTATTTTAAACATGAAACAAGGACAAGTGATAGGTAGAGAGTTGGTTGGGCATATAATTCTATATATGACAATATTTAAATGTAGAGGGAGAATGATAAAAAGTTAAGAGTGATAACAAAATCAAAGCTGCAATTGGGACTTGCAGCTACAGTAGGAAAGCAAACAAACAAAAAAACTGCCTATCACAATCTAAACTCAAGTAAATGTAAAGACATCTGAGAATGCTTGGCCATTGGCAAATCGTAATTACTCTCTGAATCAACACTGGATCTTCAATCCATTGCAATCTGCCTGTCCATTTTTTTCTTATTTTAAAATGTTTATCAGTGTGGTCATCAATGACTCCTCAGTAGAAAACACAAAATATTGCCTAGTTCCCTCTCAACATCATTGGAAGAATTGCACACTTTCCTTTTGAAAAAAGTCATGCTAAAATTATAAGTTAAACTGGAGTGATTATTTTATTAATCTTCCTGAACCTTTTTAAAAGTTTTTCTGTAGTACATGGTGCTACAAAAGTTGCCCCTAAAGTCACTCCTAATGTCACCATACATATGGAAATGGGGAAATTGCAAAATGTATCTTTATTTACAAAAGATTTAATGTAAAATTTTATAAATAAATGTAGAGTTAGCTACAATTCTCTATTTTTGCCTAGGTATGTTATGGCACTTTGGGGGACACCCTGTGTATTAATTTAAAGTCTCCTTTTTACTTTAAGCATGCAGTTTAATAATACAAGTATAGCCTGTATTATCACAGAAGAGGTGAAGGACCTTTACAAAGAAAACTGTGAACCCCTAAGAAGAGAAATAGCAGAAGATATTAATAGGTGGAAGAATATACCATGCTCATGTCTGGGAAGAATCAACATTGTTAAAATGTCTATACTTCCCAAAGCAGTTTACAGATTCAATGCAGTCCCTAAGAAAATACCAACACCATACTTTCAAGACTTGGAAAACACAATTCTTTATTTTCTATGGAACTAGAAAAAAACCTACATAGCCAAGGCAATTCTTAGTAATAAAAACAAAGCTGGGGCAACAGCCTACCAGACTTTAGGCTGTACTATAAGGCCATAGGGATCAAAACAGCATGGTATTGGCACAAAAACAGAGACATAGACATTTGGAACCAAATAGAAAACCAGGAGATTTAATAAATATCTTATAGTCACCTAATTTTTGATAAACCAAACAAGAACATAAACTGGGAGAAAGAATCCCTATTTAATAAATCGTGCTGGGAGGACTGGATATCCATACGTAAAAGAATGAAACTGGACCCACACCTTTCTCCAACCACAAAAATCGATTCAAGATGGATAAAAGATCTAACTCTAAGACATGAAACAATTAAAATCCTCAAAGAAACTATGGTAAAAACATTGGAAGTTATCGGCCTAGGGATAGACTTTATAAGGAAGACTTCAGTGGCAATCTCAACAACAACAAAAATAAACAAATGGGACTTAATGAAACTGGAAAGCTTCTGTACAGCTAAGGCAACAACAACCAAAGCAAGCAGACAACCTACACATTGGGAAAGGATATTTGCATATTTTGATTCAGACGAAAACTTGATAAGTAGGATCTACAGAGAATTCAAATTAATAAACATAAAAAGAGCCAACAATCCCTTAGATTGCTTGGCAAGAAAGATGAATAGAACATTCTCTAAAGAAGACAGATGAATGGTAACAAACATGAAAAATGCTCACTGTCCCTAATTATTAGAGAAATGCGAATCAAAACCACCCTGAGATATCATCTAACCCCATGAGAATGGCCCACATCACAAAGTCTCAAATCTGCATATACTAGCATGGATGTGGAGAGAAGAGAACATGTTTACAGTGCTAGTGGGACTGCAAACTAATACAACCTTTTTGGAAGGCAGTGTGGAGAACCCTCAAGAACTCAAGCTAGACCGCTCATTTGATCCTGCAATCCCATTGCTGGGCATCTACTCAGAAGAAAAAAAATCCTTCTACCACAGGGACACTTGCACTAGACTGTTTATCACAGCTCAATTTACAATCTCCAAAATATGGAAACAGCCTAAATTTCCACCAACCCAAGAATGAATTAACAAGCTGTCGTATATGTACACCATGGAATACTATTCAGCCACTAGAAAAAGATGGATACTTTACGTCTTTTATATTAACCTGGATGGAAGGAGGACACATTATTCTTAGTAAAGCATCACAAAAATGGAGAAACAATATCCTATGTACTCAATTTTGATATGAGGACAATTAAGTTTCTAGTATATGGTGGGGGATGGGGAGTATCAAGAAAGGGAAGGAGGGAGGGGGTGGGGAGTTAAGGGGTGTGGTACACCTTTTGGGGGTGGGACACAACTGCAGGAGGGTCCTTATCTAACAAAAGCAATTAATGTAACCTGGTTCTTTGTACTGTCAGTGAATCCCAACAATTAAAAAAAATAATGCAGATGTATAAAAAATAGGGTCCAGTGGGAGGACTAAATTATGGATTGCATTTCATGCAGTTGTTCAAAACTATCAAAATAAATTCATTGAAAGAAGTTAAAACTATATAAATGGCTATCCAGGACTGGGTAGCCATTTTTAAAGAAAACAATTAAGTTGACAAGTATAATGATTTTTCTACTTACAAATATATTTAGCATTGTCTCTGCCATATATCTATGTGTCTATTTGAGCCATGTGTATATTTGTCTATCATTTTTCAATGTATTTGTCAATGACAGAACTCAAATGACTGCATCAAGCATTTCCCAAATCTCTAGATATAGTCATCTCTACAGTGGTAACATGTAAAAGGTAACAACATACATTAACAAATATTACTTGTCAACTAAAGATTACCCTGAACTGGCGCCTAGATTCTAGATAACCTTTTTCATTGTGTCTGAAGAAAAAGTATAAAAGAGATAGTGAAATTAGGTAACAGGTCTTATTTGTTCAGATAAAATTTGGTCCCAGACATGGCTAAGGCCAGTGCCATTGGAGTGAAACTGGAAATCACATATTAATAGCCTAGGATGTTATCCTCTTGCTAAAGAAAAAATGAAAATTTGGGGAAAATATAATCTTTGATAGCTAATTCTATCCTCTGATTATTTACTTTGTGATTTCTGCTTTCTTTCTCATAAATGTCTATCTAACTTGACCTACTTTTGTGTTCATAAATAGCTCTGCAGAGCAAATATTGATAAAGATGCAAAAGAATATATGGAAGATACATGTATGTTGCATGGAATTTCCAACTTCAGAAGTTATTCTCTAAAGGAATTTTACTTTATTTTTTATGTTCATATGTTACTGTTATTTCTCAAGTTTAATTTTTATAAATTTGCTAATAAGGATTATTTTTTTGCAACCAAGTTTCTCTATCTTATTTCTTCCTGGATTCCTTGATGACTACCTTTAGACTCCTCTAGTACCCTCTTCTTTCCACTTGATGTTTATTTCACACATTGTGGAAGAAATGGAGCTGAAACTTTCATACCTTACTATTCATATTCCTCTTTCCTGAGAAAAGAGTTTTTTTCTTCACAAGACCCAATGCTTCTGATTGGATATGAATTCATCACTAATCATTTTGGCCTAGAGGATAGGATATATTGATGGAATAAACTGATTGGGTCTACTCTAGAGTAATCTCCATCTCATAGTACTTGTATTTATGCAGGTAGAAATTGGCCAAGAGAAATTTGGAATCTATATCCACAGAACTTGGAGCAAAATAAAAATTGAGCTTATAGGCAAGCATAAATTACTAGTTTTTGCCCTTTGTCCCATATAGCTTATCTTAATGTAACATTACACTGAATATCCAGGCATAAGTATGAGAAAATATAGGTAGGCAGGTATGTAGATAAATAGATAGATAGGTAGTCATTTAAATACATTTGAGATAGGAACATATTTATTTGTCACAGAAATGTGTATAAACAAAGCTAATAATTTAGTCATTGTTTCTTAAACTTTTTTGTAAGAAATTAAAGTGAAAAGTAATAGAAAAGATTAAAGTGTAATTTTTAATCTTAAAATGTTAATTTTGTAGAAAATTCATTGCCTTTAGAAATTTTCAGCACCTGAAACATCTCCAAGTTGTAGATGCAATCATATCATCATCGTTTTGGGTCTATCTTTGTGTTTATGTTGAGTAACTTAGAACATCTCAGAATGATAACATCATACATTCAATAAGTAAATAATTTATGTTTCTGTGTTTTCAACATAGATAGTGAATCAATTTATGAAGAAAAGGAAAATATGGGAACAAATATGTATTCTACAATAATATTTGCTCATATCAAAAACAATAGCAGACATTGAGGAAATAGCTAGAAAAAACTATTTTGAAGCATATAACAGAAGGCCTTATGATACATATTTTTGAAGCCACATGCTCATTGATTATTCTAAAAATATTGGAAGGAAATGGGTTTAGAAATGTGCTCTGAGTCATCTTAAAATTTAGCTTTAGTTAGGAGATAGTGAATTCAGCAAATATGATTTAAAAGTGGCCACTGAGCAAAAAACAGAAAGAAGAGAAAACGCTCTGATATTGACACATCATATCAAGAAAGAAAAATGTTTTAGTAGAGATGGAATGCTAATAAGGCAAGTAGGTTAAGATTAAGAAATAAACCAAAAGAAAGACACAGAAGTTGACATAATGAAAACTGCTGGTACTGATACGATTAGTTTCACTGAGCTCTTGATAGGGAAGTAAATTGAAGCTAGATTAATATCATGAGGGACTTGAAAGAATGGCAACAGTTTTTATCTCTCTTTCAAAATACATCATTTGAAAGGAAAACCTATTATTTGTGACAACATGGATGAACCCAGAAGACATCATGCTAAGTGAAATAAATCAAGCAAAGAAAGAAAAATACTTCATGAGCTTACATGTGGAACCTACTGGAAGAGAGTAGTACGGTGGTTACCAGGGGAAAGGAATAAAGTGGCGTTGAGAAAATGTTGATCGAAGGACACAAAAATTCAGTTATGAAGAAGGAATGAATTCAAGAGATCTATTACCCAACATGGTCATTATTTAATAACAATGTATTCTTGGAAATTGCAGAGAGAGTAGATTTTGTGAACTTACCAAAAAAAAAAAAAAGTGAGATAATGCATATGTTAATTAGCACAATTTAGCCATCCAGGATCTACATATATTTCTAACAGCTAAAAATATATATAATTTTTATTGTCAATTAAAAATCAATCTATTAATTAAATGAAATATATAATTTTAGAGAAATTATGTTTGTTAATGGAAATGTTTTGTTTATAATTGAGTAGCAAGGAAATTAATTATTCAGTAATAAAGCTAAAATAATTGTAGGAGGAAAAGCTGTTGAGAAAGTGAAGACAGATGTAGACCAAAACATGAACATGGGAATGGAGAGGGTAGTTTGACCCGCTTTGGAAGGAGGAAATGTACCCGCTATACTATTGAAGAAAGAAGATCACACAAAGAAGGAGGGAAGTTGTGCTGACTTAGAATTATGTAATACAGGGAATTTCTGCCTAATTGCTTCCATTTCATAAAAGGATTCAATACATCCAAAGCTCTTAGAATGGTGTCCGGTTTGAGTAAATATAAATAGTAGTGATTAATATTTCTCATTGAAGTATGAAACAAAGCCATCAACTGAAAATAACAGGAAAGGTTGAAAAACATGAGAAAAAAATATGAAGTAGACATTGTTTAGAAGCACATTTCTTCTTCTTCTTCTTCTTTTTATTATTATTATTATTATTATTATTATTATTATTATTTGCAGTTTTTGGTCAGTGCTGGGTTTGAACTCACCACTTCCAGTATATGGGGCTGATGCCCTACTCCTTTGAGCCACAGGCGCTGCCCAGGAAGCACATTTCTTTACAAATGGGTTGATTTTTTTCTTGTAAAGAATCTTATTTTGAGTGACTGCATTGGACTTTTTCTGATCCTATATACTCATTCTGCCAACAGAGAGGTAAAGAAAAATGTCTTATTGGCAAATTTCAAAATGAATCACTAGGTATCTAGATATGCATAGCTTGTTTATACTCGATTTTCCTCTTGGCAGTAATCTCTTTTAAATTAGTAGAAAAATTTTTGCTTCTCCATGCTGTGCCATAAATTTGACCAGGCTAAGTTAATTCAATTAAGGACAATTTCCTTGTCCATCCCTAACATCCAACAGGGTATATCTGTCTCCCGCCGAAGTTTATTATGTATAGGTTTATACACACACACACACACATATATATATACGTATATATACATATATATATTATATATGTACACATATAATATATATATATATATATAAAACCATATCCTCTAAATTATACTTTATCATCAACGAAGGTGATGTGTCTGTCTACTATCCCTTTGTCTTGCTGGTCACTTGCTTTAGAAAAGAAGCAAAGAATAAAGGAAGTATTTAATTGTTCTCCTTAGAGATTACCACCATCTTCCAAGAGATTACTGATTGTATAATGGTGGGGAAATTAATTAATATACCTTTAAATCAATTTCCATATCAATTAAATATGGATAATAAGAGGACTGATCCCACAGGGTGGTTGAAGGCACCTGTAACACAGATTAAAAGTAAGCTTTGAAGTTAGTAAATGATTTGTACTGTGAGCCTTTTTTCTGAATGCAGATCCATAAACAGAATAGGGAAACCAAAGACCAATGCCAGAAAAATAATAGCACAGGAAACGGATAGAGAAACAGGAAGAGAGTATCTTATGCATATTTTGAGAAGCTCAATCAGTCCACGGACGTTTTTAGACTCAATTGAAAGGCCCATTCCTCAAGAGGCCCATAAAAATCAAAAGCTATTCTCTGCTTCATTTCCTAACTTGTTTATAGGGGAGATGACAAGTTAAATGTGGAAAGATGGCAAATAGACTTTTAGTCCAAGTTGGCAACTTAACATCCTGAAAACAATAATATTTTCTGCTAGGGTCCAAGTCTGATTTTATTGTGTTGTTTCTTTACATCAGCATTAAGTGTTCACTGATGCAAACATTAATTCAAACAGGTAGAGCTCAAGGACTTGCTTGCTAAAAGAGAAAGATTTTATTTGTGCCTATACCTGGCACAGTGTTCCAATGGTAAGTGGGTAATCACCAAAAGTGTATTAAATGAGTCCATTCATGATTTTTGTAGTTCGTTTTTTCATCTCCTCATTTCTCCTAGAAAAGAAACAAAAGAAATAGACCTGAGAGAAGGTGGTATTTCAGGAAAAGGAAACAAACATGCAAAGGCATAGAGATAAAGGAATGCAAATACTTAGGAAATAAAATCTAACAAATAGGTCAACAGATAAGTAAGTAAGTTGGAGGTGTAGTCCATAAAGGAGTCTGAATTTTGTTCTTATGCTGATGGAGAAACAGAATAAGATGTTAAATAGGGAGTGGGATGAAAGGCTTGTATTTTAGAAAATGTTCTGTTGTTTGTTTATGAAAGCCTATAAACACTGCAGGAAAATAACACATCCCTATTCCTTGTCATGTTAGAGCAGTGGGTTGGCCCCAGGTAGTCGCCAAAATAACTGAAGAAAACAAGTAAGGTTTTAGTAAGAAAAAGAAAGCATTTATTAATAACCTGTACAGCAAGCCAGGCTCTATCCTAGGAAGTGCAGGCACCAAGGAAAGTGTAGTCTCTGGGTTTTATACACAACTTTGAGGAACATCAGCTGATTCTTGGAAGTCTCCCAGAGTCTTAAGTAACTCTGTTCTCAAAACAGCCCACTTGCAAGGTCTTGAAAACAATCTAACAGCAAGGTCTTAATAACAACCCACCTGCATGGTCTTTATCAACCTCATTCTCAGAATAGCTCAGGTCGGCCTGACCCAGACTAGTCCAAAACAGCCTAACCATACATGTCATTTGCCTTGCTTGTTATCTAGGTAACCACCTAGCAATGTGACTTGGAGTTATTCTCCAAACAAAGCATATTTTCCTGTGCTGCTGGTTGGTATTGCCATATAACTTATTTGGACCACTGAAACGTGGCTGGACTAACAGTGTGTCCTTTCTCTGGATACACTTTAAGAGGGTTTAGGTATTTTCTCTCTGCTCATTCATTTCCTTTTGCCATAAGAAGGGCATGTCCCAAAGAAGGTCTGCTTTGTTGGACTAAGTACCAAATGTGGAGACACAGGCAGCAAAAATGCCGACATCCAACATAAGAGAAAAGAAATATTTGTTGTTGGAGGCAACAATTTCAAAATTGAAATTTTGGCTTTCTTGTTGCATGAACAGCATACTGACAAAAAACATTTAATTAAAGCTGCATCAAAGGAGTGAAAAAGGATGGGTTAAAAGAGATAAAAGCAACTGACAAAAAGGAATGAATAAGAAAAATCAAAGTTACTTCTCAATTACCTGGGTGAATGAGTGCAGTCATGGTATTCATTTTATTCTCAAAATAATGCTGTAATATAAATATTGTATTTTGCCTAATGCTCAGAGAAGCTGTTTTTATGTCAAACAAGTAGATAGCAGGAAAACAAAGATGGTGAAACAGCACTCTGTTATAAATGAAGAAGGGGAAATATGTTTGTGCCTAACAATGATTACTAAATCGTATTAAATGATGTTTTTCTCAGTTGTGAGAGCTGCATCTGCACATCCAGCATGATTGATGGATTGATATCTCTGGTATACCCAAACTGCAGCCACTGCTACATCCAATAGCCCAATATTTTCAAATTGCTGTTTTTCTTTCTGCATATCTTGGATCTAATTTCTATTTTATGGGTTAATTCTCAGTTTCAACTAATGGGTTAGAAGACAGTTGCTGGCAATTTAGAGATAATGATCACAGACAAATATCCTAACCTAAATAAATTTATTGACGAGATTCTTATTGAGTCTATTTAGGCCAGATGTCCATTTCCTGAACTAATTACTATGGAATTAGGAATAACTGACGAGGCCTGTAGCTATGAGATGTGCGAGATAATGAAATAGAGCATCCCTCGAGAACTAGATGAAGTTGTGAAAGGTGACTATAAAAAGTAAGCAGGGCTATGTAAAATATAGTACAAATGGTGCCACTATATACGGTAGAGGCTTGCAAATTTATTTCAAGCATTATGTAGTATATCCCGTGACACATACATTATTGCAGTGCAGGAAAGAGCCCTGGAGTGAAGCTACAGAGTTTGCACTTACTGGTAGATGGCAGTTAAGGACTTAAGTTATTCTCTACCATTCCTATCATTCTTTCAGTGAATTTTTTATTCATTTTCTTTTTCAATTTATGCTAAAGTAGGCCTAATAACTTAAAAATTAATTTAAAAATCATAATAATAATTTATGATTCCATTGCATCTATACCCACAGTAAGATTTCTGGATCATATGGGAATTCTCTTTTTAGTTTTTTTGTTTTTTTTGGTTTTTGTCTCCTGAGACAGCCATACTGCTTTCCCAAAATGGCTATAATCACTTGCACACCCAAAAGTGGTATAAAGGGGTTCCCTTCCCTCTCTCTTTTCTGGAATTAATGAAAATGTATCCTTTAAATTATTTCTCTTTTTTATTATTTTCATCACACCGTGGTTCTTAAAATAGCAAGCCACATCCTGACAACAAAGTAGCAGAATCAGTATCATCATTTACTGTGCTGAGAGGAAAAAATGAAATCGTTTTAAGCAATTATGCTTAAATTGGATGTATCTTGATCTTTGCTCAAATGTTCTTTTAAACTATTGTGGAGTAAAAACTACGAACAGCCGTCTACTTTGTATAGAAGTCAGTGATTTGGTATGCATCATTTTTAAAAAATTGAAAATAAAAACTGAAGTCTTATAACCAAGCAACTTGACAGGTATTCTTACTGTAAGGTCTACTAAAATAAAGGTTTGTTTCTTTGGAAACCAAATGACAAGAATTGCCTTGTTATAACAGGGGTTGAAACATTTATACGTGATTAAAATTAACACAAGTGAAGTTTGTTACACCAGCTTGGCAAATGGCAAAAGAAGAGAGGTTTAATACTATAAATATACTAAATAACATAAGTGTTCTAGAAAAGGAACATTTTAATAGAAGAACAAAGTATTTGTCAAGTTAGCAGTTATTCTAACCTATCTGAATAAATGTTAATGAAATATTCATTTTCCAAGTATCTGGTGAAAAAGAATTAATATAAATATTAATTGAAAGTTGACAGAAGAATTTGCTGGAAAAGCTCTTTCAATATAAAACTCCCTGTACAGTTTGGCAGAGCATAAATGTCCTACTCTGTGACTTCTTGATTGTCAGTAAATGTTCTCTTTCTTCCTGCCAAATCTCATTAATGCACTTATATATCCAGCTTTCCGTCATTACTTCCGTATTTTTATTTCTGTTTATATTTGTTCCTCATTGCCACTTTTAACCATTCTGTTTAGGATCATTAACTTAAAACAAATAAAACAAGAGCAATAGTAAAAGTGTCAACAGTGTAATATTTATAATATTTTAAAGTCATGGCCATTATAGATAGACTCTTAGGTGACAGAAGACTGAGATTTATGACTAGCTGATCCTCCAAGGCTCAGAAGATTTGCCCAGGGCAGATGGAGTCTCGTTTGCATATCCCCCACTGGCACTGCAGCTGAGAGACAGACCCCTGGAGAGCAGCCCTGGGTTTTATACCCTGGGAAACAGGACTTCGTCTATCATATAAAAGACATCCTGTTTCTAGGAAGGACTGGAACAGAGCTTGGGATGTTCTGGCCAGTCCTTTATCACAGGATGTTGCATTCTCAGCACAATCTGTAGTTATTCTCGAGAACCACAAGGGAGAAAGAGAGAACTGGGTCAGTTCAAGACCACACAGAGAACTGTCCTACAATAGGAAATAGAGTTCTAAGAAGCATAAATTATATTTATTCCTTAATGAAAACTGATACTTATTCTCTATCATTGAATATGGAATTAGGGCTCCATGGAATAGAAGAGTCCTATACAATAGATAAGAATAAATAAGAGTATTTATTGATAATTTGGCCTGATTGATGTAACAGTTTGTCTATAGGCAGTTGCCAGTAGTAAAGACCCCAAAGCATTTTCTCTACTAGTGAACTAAACAAGATACATTTATAAAAGTGTGAGTCATAGGTGGTGCCTGTGGTTCAAAGGAATAGGGCACTGGCCCCATATACCAGAGGTGGTGGGTTCAAACCCTGTCCTAGCCAAAAACTGCAAAAAAAGTGTGAGTCATAGTAGTTTCCTGAACTATTGTTTCCATTTTCAGATATTGCTCAAAAATTCTTGCTTACAAAGGCAGTCATGTTTTTCGCACAGAAAGCATATGCAAGATTTTCATAAGGTACTTGGAAATACCTCTAAGTTGTTTCTGGCAGAAAAGAAAAAAGCCTCGCAAATTATAAATTCTTCTCCCATGCATTTGGAGTTAAAATTATACAAAATACATATTCAAATAGCATGTGGGAAGTAAAATGACTTGTGTTCATAATTAAGAAAAAATGCTTTGCTTCATTCTAAAGCCTTCTGTAAAATACTAAGATATCTGCAAGCAATAAGTATATATTTTTTTTTATGTTTGATTGCTCACAATGGCAAGTATGGTAACATATTTCACTTAGAGGTTCCCTAAAAGAGAGTAAACTGGGTTTTTGCTGTCATTAATTTGTGTATCTCTCTATATATACACATGTATATATGTGTAAATATACATACACATAAAACTTTGTATATTTCTTTAAAATATAAGAATTTATATTATTTTTTTTATTTATGTTATTTTTAATTATAAATTAGAATATAATAATATCATGAATTTACTTCATGAGGAGTTTGATCACGAATTTTTGTGGATCATAAATTTCAAAATAGTATGTACAATACTCATGCTATAAATAAGAATCATAGAATATCATTAAATATAATTCAAGAATAATAATGAAAAAAAGCAAAGAGGGGAGAAAAACAAATTATTACCATAGAGGGAAGAAAGATGTGACTTATGCATTATATATGACAAATTCAGTTTTTTAAAATATGGATGAAAAAGAAAATTCTGAACTGCTAAAGACATTAGGATTGACACTTCATTAAGAAGCCACAATTCTATATTATGTGTTTTAGCTATTCATTACATTCCTCTGATTTTCTTGATAAAGCACATGCTACAGTGTTAGGAAAAGAATGATAGAAGATTCTCTGATGGTGTCTTATATTCAAATCAGTAGTTCCCAAGGAGCTCTCCATTGAAAACTAAAGCATCTAGAACTATTTTTGTATATAGGGTAGAGAAAGGAAATGCATAGAGAAATGACTAGGGATCGCTCATTTCCAGTGTTATGGTAAATGAAACTATATGGGCCAAGACACTCCCTACAGAGTTTGCTTTAATTGGAATCATGTTGAAAGTGTACGTTGGGGAGATTTAATATTTTAAAGATATGTCGTCTTCCTTTTCATTAACAAAAATGAGTGTCTATTTTTAATGAATAGGCTTTGTCCCAATTCAATATGATTTTATATATTTTATTATATTTTTGAAGTTAATTAGTATATTAATGTCATTATAAACATGCTACCCAATACAGTAATATACCTACTATATTTGACACTTATGTATAACCATTATGTATAACCAATGTATGTATAACCATTATGTATAACCACTTATGTATAACTAATGTCCTCTATGTTGGAGAAATAATAAATTTTAGTAATCTGTATTATAACTTTTGCACAAATTTTTCAAGTTTGTTTTTATTAAAGAGGATACATTTGCAATGTTAAATCAGTATTCTAAAAATGTTTCATGATATAGGGAAGACAAAGCTGAGACATCATATAAAAATTCTCTTCCCCAAATCTAGTGAAGACACTGAATATTTGAATAGCACATTTAATTGAAAATACATGGGCATATTTCTTGCTTTACACCTCTTATAAGTATAAATTAACTTCTCATGCAAACCTTCCTTTTGTGAATGTGACCCTTGTTTGGAATTAACAATCCTTTTCACCACCAGCCCCACCACTCAAGAGCTATGGAGCTGATACTGAAGAAGAGGAAGGGAAGCTGTCATGGGTTTATTTACTTGACTAGAAATATGTGAGTTGATAGTCTTACATCATGGAACTAGAGACTCTTTTAAAACAACTAGGTCATGGAAGAAGCCCAAGTGCCCATCAATCCACGAATGGATCAATAAACTGTGGTAATATTTGTTTTTGTTAATGACTAAACATGATTTTTCATTTGCAGTTTAGTCAATTACATGGACAATGGATAAAATATTCACATATATATACATATATATACACATATCTCCAATATGCGTGGCATAAGGAAGAGATGTGTGTATGTGTGTGTAGCATGCCTGTTTTCAATGTGGTAGCTATACTGATATATTTGTATTATAGTAATTAAAGCACGTGTATAAAATGAGAACTTCAAATTGTCTGAAAGCATTCCATGCAAGAAAAGTTTTAGGAATTCTAAAATTTTAGATCTATCATGTTCTTGCCTTAGTTTACTTCTCCATTGTTATCTAGTCTACTTCCTGGTGACTTAAGATCATGAGTGGGTAAATGAGGAAGTAAACAGAGTTGTATGACTTTCAAGTGTCAGGATTTCTGCCTCAGAACCCCATTAATGGCAGCTAAAACTGACCATGTTTCTTAACCACATGTGGAAAAGCAAAGTCTTGTTTCAGAAAATTTGTGTGAGAAGGTCGGGAAACGTAAGTGTTCATTCCTCAGAGGAAATCAGATCACAGTACATATTTCAGTGACAAATACCCACTTGGTGATCTGAGCATCATTGCCTAATAAGCCAGGCTGTCCATGTGAACATCTTAAGGTTCCCTCACACAATTGGCCATCCCTCTGGAGTCATTCTCTACTTCCCACTCTTGCCCTGCATAAGTAAAATTCATTTGTTCTTTATCAAAGCAAAAAAAAAATAATAATATTTAGACCAGATAATGGCAACAAAAAGTCAATCATAATGATGTCACAAGCACTTTATAGAAATTTTAAAATCTCTTTCTCCATCTTTTGAGGCAAAGACACTTAGAACATCATCACTTCTCAATAAATGCCAACATTAATTAGTATTATCTTTATAATGGATTTGCTTCAGAGGAAACCGGAGATAAACTGAAGAATATTCCTATTGGAGAAGAAAAGGGTCTTGTTTTCTTTGTAAACCAGCTTCCCTTAATGTAAACAAAACCAGAAATCAGCTCAAGATTACTTTAACTTAAATCACAAGTCTACATGGCAGGAAGGAGTCTAAGTTGCTATGAGTACAGTGAATGCCTCCTTCACGAAAAGCACAAATGTAACCTAAAAAACTGACCTTAAAATAACCCTAGATATGTCCTTTAAGTTTATATTATAAAATTAGGTGCTTATTTGCTCAGAAAGAGCATCAGAGAAGAAATGTCAGAGACATAGACTTCAAGAATTGTGCTCACGTAAATAATATGCACGTCTGTTTGTCTATATACACACATGATCTCAGAAATAAAAGCTGCCTACAGATAAAACTTGGAATAGCCATGCCTGTAACACTCCTTGGGCTGAGAAGACAAGATATATAAAATAGGTAAGCTTTGCTAACAATGGCTTAACATTGAGGACTTCTTCTTTAAGAGCAAAAATCATCATAAATTCCTATTGCATTCTTGGGTTTTGCAACTAATAGCAGCAAATCATACAGAGAATGGAAGACGTGTTTATTGGATTTCGCAGAGGTGTTGATTTGGAGTCTGTTCAACAAAAGATATAATAGGAAATGTATTTTTTTAAAAAAAATTACTAACAATTGGCTGTTCAGTGTAGACCCTGTGCTCAGCGGCTACACTCTGACATGTACTCACTTCTACAATAAAAGTAATGACTGTGGCAGTTCTCAAGAAGCCTAAAATCTAGCTATTCCTCTCAGTTAAGACATTTTGAACTGGTCTTTAATATCTGAAGTTAACTTCCAAATATATAATCTGCAAAATAAAGGATTATTTAACAATGGACCACAGAAAATCAAATACGTAGTGTTTTGTGTGAAATTCATGGTACATTCTGTGCTTCTATTCAGGCAGATACTTAGTTATGATGCCACTGGTATTTGGTGACATGGAGAAAAAATATAAGAAAATAAGAATTCAGAACATACGTAAAGCAATTATCAAAAATAACATTCACAACACAAAACCAAATAATGGTGGGCAACAATAAATGTTAATTAAGAAAATTAATAAAGAAAACCTGTTCATCCTCCTTAATCTTCAATTTAGCAGTCTAAATATATCATAATGGCATATGGAGTTGAAGGAGATTACATCTACTACTGTGTAGAGAAATGCCTAGACCATGGCACCCTGACAATCTTGTATGATTCCACAGAGGTCACATACATAGGGTATAACTGAGGCTGATACAAGTCTTAGCATAAAGTCTTGTGATCCTCCCACAACATGAGCATGGAGGTTTCTGAACAATTGCTACAAGAATATTCCTAATTTGCTTTCCTGCTCCCTTGAGAGGCTGTCACCAGATAGTCCTTCATTGCCTTCCGGAGTCTGATGAGGTATGAGACTTGTGACCTCACCCCCTCCAGGGCTGAGTTACAGGCCATGAAACCACATAGTGGAGGCATGAAATGGGCTCCTCATGCACTCATTTGACCCTTTTGTTTTGGTATAACCCTGCACAAGGGTCAGGGGGATCTAGCACCTTTGACTACTCTTGCTTTCACCATTTAAGTAAGTAATGAATTCTGCGAATCAAGAATGGGCTCACTGATCATTAGTGGCTGAGTCTTTCCACTGCGCCTTGCCTTGACACAGCTGTGGGAAGTTTTACCATTTATCTTAGTCCAGCTTTTAGTATAGTTTGCATTATACATTATATACAGTTATTCTTTTGTACAAACTAACACCTATTGTCTTCTCTTTGAATACACAAAGTTGGAAATGAGATGGAAATAGATTTCCTTAGTGTCAATCCTTGGCCTAACTTCCCCAGAACTTTAGAGCAATTGATACTGAATGTGTAAGAATAGGAAGCAGCAAAGGGTAAGGTGAATTAGGGGCTTTCAAAACCAATAGAATTGTTCTCAAAATTGCTTTATAGAGAAAATTACAGTTCACATCTAGCAAGAATGAGGACGATTTTAGTCCTATTTGTGTCATAAACACTCTCCTCAATTTGTGCAAAGGGAGCATTATGAAAAGCTCACAAGCTTGAATTTAATTGAAAAAAAAAAGAACATTTGACCTTGAGGTCTTTATCTGGACATATAGGCTCAATTCTATAGAGTGTGTTAGAGTACCTGTGAATGATTTCACATTTTTTTTTCTAAAAGTCTTCATTAGATGAACCCATTTGTTCATTCAATTGCTATTTATAGAAAATGTTGCAAGCACTGTTTTAGGATTTTGCAATGTAGTAATTAGAAAAAAAACAACACGCTATTCATAATTTCCTGTATCTAACATTCTATAGGACATAGACTATATTAATTACATTGTTAAAAAATATATGTGAAAATTACAAATTATGCATGTGCAGAAGTGATATGAGAGTATATAGTGGGGACTATGGTATGATTTGAAGGGCCAGAGATAACAATATGTTAGATGTGATATGAATCATGGAAAAGAATTAGCTAAATTGAGCAGGGTTAGGAGAGAAGGAATCTAAGGTTTCTGCTATGGAGAATTACAATGCGTTTGAAGAACAAATTAAAGGCCAGTAGTGCTAACGCTGAAAGAGCAAGGGGGCTATTGATGTAAAACATAGTCAAGAAACAGCCATGAATGGCCACATGGACCACAGTGAGATATTCAATTTATATCCTGTTGGTGACGGAAAGCTATTGGAGTATTTTAAGTGGAAGAAAGACACGATCAAGTTTACACTTTAAAAATTTATTTTGGTTCCAACATAGGAGACATATTGCAGAGAAACCTTTTAGGAGGCTATTGTGGCAGTCCAGTTTAAAGTTGATGATGGTATATTAAATTAGGGCAGAAGAGGTAAGAAGGGGGAAAAGATGCCAAATTTAGGATATATTTGGTGAAATAAGTAGGCTCTGGTAATGATTTGGATCTCCATGGATATTGATGACAAGATGAAGTGTTTAAGAATGACTATAATTTAAATAATATGCACCTAATACATGCTTTTACAGACCTATAATTAAGATCTACCAAGTACATAATATAGTATTAATCTATTGTCTTTTTTTAATAAGGCAATGGCTGGTAGTTAGGACTAAGATGATTTGGGCTTATCTTCAGTATATGAATTCCTTAAAATAAAAAATAGTCATATTGAATCATATAAATGACCAGGACATTTTAAAATCAAATTTGTGGTCCACTTCAAGTAAGTGGCCTAGTTCTCCAGGAATTTGTATAATAATTACAGACTTCCTTTTAATTTCTTAATCTTTTTTTTTCTTTCCAACTTTTTCCCACATTTAAGAAAGACATGTACTTCATGGTGGCTTGAAGAGATATTGCAAGGTCAGGGTCTATATGGCTCAATGATAACAATGAAGAAAAAGAATCAGAATGATTTACCAAAATTCTACTTCACTTTTATGACAGTCACTGTATGTATCTCAATTTAGGCAACAAGTCAAAGAAAACATCAATATGTTTGTGTATATGCTGATGTAACTATTTAATATTTTCTATAAAAATGCTTTCTCTTAGAAGGTAAATTCACAGCTGGCAGAAAGAACTACTATTAATTGTGATTTGGACAGAATTTAAGACAGAAAGCGGTATATACTCATAGATAGTTATATAATGTTGATAACAATAAAGCTCTGAATTGTTTTTTTTATTTAAGAAAATTATTTTTTACTCTCTTTTTGTAGATGTTAAAAATAAATTATTTACTTAGCCTAACAAAAGGGACTTGGAGAGAACAATTTAATAATATTATTCAAGTCACTATAAGAAAATTCAGCCAAAAGATGAGAATTTTTTCTCTACATGTATATTTTTAAGCATTGCCTCTTCTGTAAACTTTTCTTTGGTTTCCACGAGAACACTCAAATGCTTCTTTTTCTATTTTCTGATCGTTTTTGAAACACTAAGTATAGCCATTATGAAATTGCATTCTCACTGTGGATTGGCTTGTCTGACATTCTTCCAGATTATAAACACTTGTGAGAAGCACTGGTATAACCAGCATTTTGAATTTAGAGTGGAGAAAGATCAAACACTGACTGCATCCTCTACATTCCAGTTACAATACTAAGATGTTTGGCCTACATAACCGTATTTATTACCAACAACCCTGTGGGCAAATATCCTGATCCTCATTTTACAAATAAGAAAAATGAGTCTGGGTCACAGAGTCTGAACATGTCAGGACTGAAATCCAGAATGTAAATTTTAAATGACATGAGAGAAGGCTTCTAGATCACAATGGTATCTGAAACCTGCATTTATCTTCTCTCTTTCAATGAAAATTCTCATTAAAAGTATAATAAAGAGATTTAAAACACAAGTATTTAGAAGGAGCCATCAACGAGCATATGCACAGAGGGTAAGAAGAGAGACAACGCTGCCATGTGGACTCCTGGGAGGGGGCATCAGTTTCCAGAAATGCCCACTCACTTGGAGAGCAGGCTGAGGTTCAGACAACTTCATTCCCCTCTAGGCCAGTATATAATGCCAAGCAACTAGGTATAAAAGCAGAATGTTTTTCACCCTAACATAAAACCTGCCAATGGACAAACTTGTGCAAATAAAAAGTCATAATTTACTTTTCTATTGTCACTTCCCTAAATATGAATTGTTAAACAATTGTGCGCTATTAGAGTATGTATTCCAAAATGAAACAATGAGATCAAGATAAACATAGCAGATGACCTCAGAGAAAGCAGAGATATTCAGGTAACAGATGAGAATTTAGAAATTAATCATGACTAATATCATCAAGAATATTTATGAGGGTGGCGCCTGTGGCTCAAAGGAGTAGGGCTCTGGCCTCCGTATGCCAGAGGTAGAGGTTTAAACCTAGCCCTGGCCAAAAAAAAAAATAATAATAATAATAATATATAATGAATATATTGTAATTCCAAGTTAGGAACAAGAGGCTATGAAACTGGAATAGAGAACAAAATCTATCTATTGGATATGAATGTTACCAAAAATAAAAGTTGTTGTACTAGCAGTAAACATTCCCATAGGGCAGGGAAGCAATAGGTTCAACTGAAAGAAGGGCAAATTGATCTAGAAAGGTTGTAGATGGGAAGTAAAAGGATTTCAGAGAACATATATAATTCTTTAGAATTTATTAGTATACTCATCTTGCAATGGGAAGAGTTAAAAGATATTATATATATATATATTGATGGAATAAGCAATACAGATAAAAGTACAAATTTTACTATCGCAAAGAAAGAGAAGATAAAAGCAGCAATATTTGGAAGGTTGTAGTAACATTGAGGGGAAATAAACTATTAATAGATTCTAAAGCATAGATAATAGATGATATATAAATATTGATACACCAAATAGTAGTTGACACTGGAGAGTAGATGTCTAGCAGCAGTCATTTTTAATTTATGCTTTAAGCACTTGCTTATTATACACTAAGAAGAAAAATATCTTGAGAATAAGAGGATAAGACAAAACTAAGTAAAATATGAGCTCAATGTATGTATGCATGATTACATGTATGTATGATTACATATGTGAGTAGGTTTGCATGCATATGTGGTCACTTAATGTTCATATATCTTTGTATTCAGAGTAAAGCTTCAAATATAGAATGTGTGTGTATATATACTCCTATAAAAAGTGAAATGGTGAATAAAGAGAAACAGAGCCCTGCTGAGAAAATGATCACAGTCTGTTACATTCACTCAAGTGATATATTTTCAAAAACCACACTGTTAAAGAACGTGATTAAGTTCTGTTTCAATCGCACACATACACACGTTATAGGTCTACCATATGGGAGGCAGGCTAATAAGAGTGCCACATTTGGACTCAGATTGCCTATGTTTTGAGTATTTGCTCCAACATTTACTAGCCATGGGATACTGAGAAAAAAATTTTGTTTGTGTAGTTCAATTTCATTTTTTAAACAAGGCTTCAAATTATTTTTGACTGATAGTTAAAAGTAAAAATCTAGATGAAGTGTATGCTATAGGCTCAGCGCCTGTAGCTCAGTGGCTAGGGTGCTGGCCACATACACCAGGGTTGGCAGGTTTGAACCCAGCCTGGGCCTGCCAAACAACAATGACAACTACAACAAAACAATAGCCAGCATTGTGGTGGGCACCTGCAGTGCCAGCTACTTGGGAGGCTGAGGTGAGAGAATCCCTTAAGCCCAAGAGTTGGAGGTTGCTGTGAGCTATGATACCACAGCACTCTACCGAGGGCAACATAATGAGACTCTGTCTCAAAAAAAAAAAACAGTGCATGCTGTATACATTAATTATGTATTTGATGCCAATAATATATATTAATATTTACATATGTGATGCAGTTATTATGTGTACGACATATAGGAATACACATATGCACAAACATACATATAAACACAATAGGAAATAAATGGACCAACAGGTTTGATTGTGTATTTCTGAACTGTTTTTGTGTTTTTTCATATATTCTTCTGAAATTTTTAATTTAAAAACCTCTGATTTCCAGTTGTAATCAGGAAAAAAAAATATGGTATTTGTGCGATTAATAGAACAAAATAGAGGTTTACTGTAAATAATTTTCTCCTAATGAGAGACTTTATTTTTTTCTTAGAGGCTTGGGTCTTGCTTTTTTGCCCAGCCTGGACTTGAGTTCCTGGGCTTACACATTGCTGAGTAGCTGACTCTACAGACACATGTCACTGAACCCATCTCTGAGAGCTTTTAACCACTGGAATAGTTAGGTTTATGAAATTTTGTTTTTTTGGAAATTGTAAGCTGTAGATTTGTGTAATCATATTTGAAAGGTACAGAATAGAACTCAGAATTTCAAAACTGTGACAAGCCCAATGGTTTTGTGATAATCAGCTAACTTATACTGCCAAAGTTTCATCTTTTTAAACAGATATATTGAAGTATAATTGTTTAATGTATATGGGAAATTACTGGTTTGCTTTTATAAGGAGTTAATTCTGGGATTTTTATCATAATATACATGAAGTTAAGAAAACCGCAATTTTTCTCAAATTTAGCTAATCTAAATGTAGCTAAATGTAGTTTTGACAATGAATAATCAGATTTGATGAAATAATATCCATTTAAAAGGGAGTGTAGGCCAGGCACAGCGGCTCATGCCTGTAATCCTAGCATTCTGGGAGGCCTAGGTGGGCGGATTGCCTGGACTCACAGGTTTGAGACCAGTCTGAGCCAGAGCAAGACCTCATCTCTAAAACTAGCTGAGCGTTGTGGCGAGTGCCTGTTTCCAGCAGAGGAAAGAGAATCATTTGAGCCTAAGAGTTTGAGGATGCTGTGAGCTCTGACGCCAAAGCACTCTACCCAGGGTGACAAAGTGAGACTGTCTCCAAAATAAGGGCGGGAGTGAATGGGAGTGTTCATTAAAGAAAACCACCATAGGTTAATGACAAACCAAATTCATTTTTACTTAAACCTGCCCTCAATCTGATTATTCCTATATTTCATTTATTAGAAGCTTTAAATATTACAGTCTGAAAAGGAACATAAGCAAATATATAGTTAAATAGGAAAAGAAATAACTAGGCAAAGAACTTCTAGTAGTTACAATCTATCTCCTTTTACTGAAATAAATAATTGAAGGCAAACAACTAAAATTCCATACTATTTAATGTACATTAGTGGTTATCAAATTTATCAATCTTTTTGGCCCCGACAAGGCTATTCTAGTACCATCCCTGAGTTATTTAATGAGAATAATTGCCATCATTAACACATATTGGTACATCAAATGGGACTGTTGATCCAGGAAGAGTTCTACATTGTGATCATACTTATATAACCAAGACTAGTTCCTGGATTTCCTTTACTTTGTTTTGTTACATATATTTATAATTAAGAAAGCTGTTAATTAGTTTGAGTTTGAATTTTGCACTTCAGTACATTTGAGCTTTTGTTTTAATTTCCTAGGAAGTATTTAAAACACACAAACATGCACAGAAAATAACTTAATGAGCACTGTGTAACCATCACCAAAATTGAGAAACAAACATTGCCAGTATGTTTTAAACACCCTCTGTTCCTCTTCTCAATTATACTTCCTTCCCTGACTATCTCTTCAAAAGAAATACTTTTCTTGAATTGTGTTCAACATCTTCATTTCATTCTTTATGCTTTTACTATATACCTACATATAAATGTGTCCATAAATACTCATATTTTACATATTTACCAACTTTACAATAGCATAACTTACTTTGTTTTTAGTGATTTGATTTTTATCTTTTTTTTATTATTATTATTTTATTAAATGATAGCTGTGTACATTAATGCAAACATGGGGTACAGTGTAGTGTCTTCACACACATTTTGACATACTTTCATCAAGCTGGTTCACATAAATTTCATGTTATTTGCATAGTC
>CAUYTI010149381.1:0-52407 GCA_963575145.1 Galago senegalensis
TTGTGTCCTTCTGGGTACATAGCTCACAGCAACCTCTGCCAACCCCTGGGTCCCTGGGTTTAAGTGATTCTCTGGCTTCAGCCTCCCAAGTAGCTGGGATTACAGGCGCCTGCCAGAACGCCCAGCCATTTTTGGTTGAGATGGGGTCTCACTCTGGCTCTCTTCTGGCTCATGCTGGTCTCGAACCTCTGAGCACAGGTGATCCACCTGCCTCGGCCTCCCACAGCGCTGGGACTACAGGCGTGCGCCACCACGCCCGGCCGCTAACCAACTCTTGTAGGCTCTGAAAATAAAAGATCTTGATTGAACTCCTAAAAAGAAAAGTGGTTTCTTGAGATCAAATCTACTTCTGGTGAAGAAGAAGTGGACATTGTCAAATAGACAGCAAAAGAGTTTGAATACTATGTAACCTTAGTTGATAATACAGCAGCAGGGTTTGAGAGGATTGAAGGTAATTTTGAAAGAAATTCTGCTGTGAATGAAATGCTGTCAAAGGCATCATGTGCTACAAAGAAATCTTTTCATGAACTGAAGAGTCAACTGATGTAGCAGACTTCATTGTTGTCTTATTTTAAGAAATTGTCACAGCCACCACAACCTTTAGCGACTCCCACTGTGACCAGTCAGCAGCTATCAGTATCAAGGGCAGGCCCTTCACCAGCAAAGGATTAGGACTTATTAAAGATTCAGATGATTGTCACTTTTTTAGCAATGAAGTATTTTTAAATTAAGGTGTGTTCATTGTTTTTTTAAATACATAATGCTGCTGCACACTTTGTAGAAGTACAGTGCAGTGTAAACATGACTTTTATATGCGCTGTATCTTGGCACTTTATTGCAATAATCTGGAAACAAACTCAAGAGTATCTCCAAGATAGATAACACCTGTACTTCATAGATAAGAAAGGGAAGTTGACAGAAGTGAGAAATGTCAGTAACTCAATCCTGTCTCATTCTGAAGGGAAATAATTTCCAATTCTACCATCTCCTGTTCTAAAATATTTGTATAGATTATGAGAGTTTCATGGTAGATGACATCATCTGTCAGAGGTACTGCTTTACTTATTTTTGTTTATGCCAAGCCATAAACCAGCTTCACTATTCATAAAATTCCAACTTCAGCAAGGTTTCTGTAGTCAAGGTGACTCCGTTGGTGTAGCATTGTGACTAAATGCTCTTAGTAGGGCTTTTGTTAAGGAAAAATCTAAGTTTTCATAAAACTTAAACTTTGTAAGTCAACTTATTGTACCGTATCAGGTGTAGTTTGAGGTTTTAAAGGTAGGTCATTGCCTTCGGCTTTGGTGACTTGAATCTTGATACACAAAGCTATAGTTGTTGTGCTTCTTAGTGTTCAATGAGATTCATACTAAATGATGATATAAGCATTGTTTTATTTTCTGTGACATAATAACCTTAAGTAGGTGAGATGTATACTCATAAAGAAATGTCTGTAATCATAATGTAAGGTTTATTTCCTTTTATTCCTATCAGTGAAATACTATTTTTGGATAACTTGACAATGGTAATTGCACATAACATCTTGTGCCACTCCATCTATTTTAATATTAAAATCTTATCTTGAACTAACATAAAAATATTTGTGCTTTGTTTTGTGTCCCTTCTGAAACTGCATTCGTCTCTGAAAGATGTACGTAAATTTATAAATACCCTTTCAAACTCTTATCGGTGTCCTAGCATTTTCCCTAGTAGATACTGTAGGTCTAAGTTTTATTTCCTAAGATTACCTAAATTGTATTTACCACATTTCAAAAATAAAATCTTTACATTTTTTAATTGTGGTAAAATTCACATGACACAAACTTGCCATCTTTATCATTTTTAAGTGTACAGTTCAGTGGTATTAAATACATTATGTTATTTTGCAGCTGTTGTCACCATCCATATCCAGAATTCTTTTGTCTTATAAAACTGAAACTGTGTATCCATTAAATAGTAATTCCTACTCCTCCTTTCCTCAACCCTTGGCAATAACCATTCTACTTTCTTTCTTTTTTATTATTATTTCTTATTAAATCATAACTTTGTGCATTGATGCATTTATGGGGTTCAGTGTACTGCTTTGATACACAATGGGAAATGCTTACATTGAACTAAGTAACACATCCATCACAATTATACGCTTTTCTTACTAGTTTTGAAATGTACCATTGCATCATGCACATTAGGTGAAGTCCCACCACATGCCCTCTCTCCTTCTATATCCTCTCTCCTTTTCCCTTCTACTTTCTAGACTGTCTCTTTGAGTGTTTGGGAACTTTCAAAAGCTTTGTCTTTAGTTTCAGAGATTCTTTCTTCTGCCTGGTCAACTCCATTACCCAGGGATTCTACTGTATTTGGGAGCTCTTCAACTTACTTTTTGTTTCCTTGAGCTCCGCTATCTCTTTTCTCATCATGTCCATATCTTTGGTGACTTTGTTTTTGAATTCATTAATTTCTTCCGACAACTTTAGAACTACTCTTTAGAATTCAATTTCTATCTTTTCTTCCATTCTATTTACATTATTTGCCATCCATATTCTGAATGTGATTTCTGATATAGCAGCCATTTGTCTGTGCATGGCATCTTCAGTTGTATGTCCTTTGTGTCATTTCTTCGGGGGGTTGATCTATTCTGGTTATTCATGTTGCCAGAGTTATTTTGTTGGGTCTGTACCATGTTTATTTTCTGCCGTTTGGTTATTAGAACTGGTGGGCTGAGATTGAATTATGGTTCCCAAGGTAGTAGAGATAGCTTCTTACTAAAGCGCTAAAATTGTACTTGTGGTTTATCTACTACAGCCTTACAGAGGCACCTTTCAGAGTTTTGGCTGGAGACTCAGGACCTACTTGGTGAGGTAGCGCAAGCTAGCTCTGTTTTGGTATGCCAACCTCTACCCTGTTTTAAGAAACCACAGTATTAGGTTTAAATCTTGGCTATGAAGGGATATAAACAAGCTGTGGCACCCAGCCCCCACCCTTCAGTTATTTTCCACTACAGAACTTCAGAGGTCAACCTCAGAATGTCCCTGAGTGGACAGTCCCAGACATGAGTTCCAATTAAATTGTCTCAGGCCATGCAAACCTTGCTCAAGAGAGAGGGATTCAAAGGTCTCTAACAGTACAATTAGAGCCAGAGATCCACACACTGTTGTCTGCTTCTCTGCTCACAGGCCCAGTTGGAGCCAGGGGCCACGCCCCCACCTTCCAGTCTCAGTCCACTGCCTGGAAAGCCTCTGTTCACAGGCTCTGCTGGAGTCAGGGCACCATGCCCCACCCATAGGTCTCAGTCCTCACCTGCCCCCCTGGAGATAGGGGACTATACCCCTACCTTCAGGTCTTGGTTCACACCCCAGCAAGCCTATGCTCAAGGGTTCTATTTGAGTCAGCACTATGCCCTTGCCCTCAGGTCTCAGTCTACACCTAGCAAGCCTCTGTTTGCAGGCCCAGCAGAAGCTAGGGACCAGCCCTGCCTGTCAAACTCAGTCCACAGGGATCAACCACTTTCCTGCTGTGGGTGCCATCAGAGCCAGGGGTTCTGTACCCCTTCCAGACAGACACAGCCTGAACCAAGGGTCAGCACCACCACTGGCCGGGCATAGTCATAACCAGGGGAGTGCTCCTCCTCCTGCCAAGTGTCCCTTTCTTCCCACACCTTCTTTTTTCCCTGTTAGGCACAGATTCTGTCCTGATGGTTGGTGGTCAACACTATGCCCAGATCACTCAGGAAAAGACCAAACATTCTCTGTTCTACAGGAGGCAGAACTTCAAACTGCCATGAGAGAGGGAAAAGGTGGACTGGGAGTTTGGACTTGTGGAGGAAAATATCCGTTCAATTTTATGCCTGGCGGGGGGATGTCTAGGTTCATAAGTGGGACCTCCCTGGAGAAAGAGACCTCGTGTTTAAGGGCTCTCCCTAGCCAGGTAAAATGAGAGGTCTTTTATTCCCTGCTTGCTGGCAGATAGCAGCGGACGTCCTACTTGGGGGGAGGGGTCTCCTGTCCTCTAGTCAATAGGTTTTGTACCTGTAATTTGTTTTCTTGAATGGTTTTCCTTGAAGTTACAGCTTGCCAAACTTCTTGGCTTAGTTCCCCATCTTTGGCTTCACAGAGTCTGATTCTGTACAGTTTTTCTTCCTCTTGTCAGGAGCCTCTGCTGAGGGTTTCTACTAGTCGGCTGTCTTCCCAGAATTCCTTCCATTCTACTTTCTGTCTCCATGAATTTGACTACTCTAGGTTTCTTCACAAGTGAAGTTATACAGTACTAGCTGTTTTATGACTTCATTATTTTATTTCATATATGGTCCTCAGGGTTCATCTGCATATCAGAATTTCTTTCCTTTTTAAGGCTGAGTAATATTCCATTATATGTATATGTCACATTTTGTCCATCTGTCAATGGACACTTGTTAATGAATGCTAAGAATATAGATACATAAATATTGTATATTTTAATAAGCCTAAAGTATTTTGTAATATAACACTTAAATAGCACTGAATGTTGAAGTCTTTGTTTCCTAAGGTGGTTCTTTACTAGTATTTACTTACTTAAATCATACATAGTACATTTTAACATCAGAATTGACTAAACTGGATTCAGACTTTTCATAGTCTGTTTAATCCATAGCTAATTTAAGTGGTATAACCATATTCTGTTACTGCTTAGATGCAGGGTATTTTTTACGACAATAATTCCTGCCTGTGTCTACTTTACCTTAGGCATTTTTCAACCTCATGTACGACACCTCCTGGTTTTGGCGACCCCTGTAGATATAGTAATTCTTGGACTCAGCTATGCTAATTTGCAAACAGGTATGGCAGTCCACATGTTATGTTCTTTAAAATAATACTATGTTTACCAATTAATATTATAAATAAAAACTAATTTGGGTGAAATGTTGAATTTTGATGATTCAGATCAATGATTACTATTACCAAATTCTTAGGTGTTTTTTTCAAAACTTTATAGTTTGGATTTTTTTTTTTGGTGTTTTAATATATAACATGTACATGTGTACACATACATATATAACAGGTTCTGTTTAACTAGAAATAATCAGATTACTTGTATTGGACTTGTTTTTTACCGTTCTTACATGGTTATTGCAAGAAAAGTTTTTGCAATAAGCGTTTTGTTTGGAATGAATAAAGTACAGTAATTGTGGAAGAGTTAAGAGTGCAGGCCTCTGGAATTTACATGTGTAGGCTTGAATCCTGTCTGTGCCGAGGAAAGTTCAGGAGCCTAAGTTTCCCACCTGTGAATTGGGGGACAGTATTGGCCTTAATACACAGGGCTTTCTTCCCAAGGCACAGTCCTGGCCTATATCAGACTTATAGTAATTTAAGAATGCATGTTGTAGAAACTTTTGACTATATCAGTAACACTTCTGTAAGTATAAGTTCTGAAGATAATGCAGAGATTATTTTAAACTATAAAAAAGCTAATAAACTGATTTATGTATTTTTTCTTTTCTTAAAAAAGTAGGTTCTGGAATTCTTAATGATAGTATGTCTGGTGGAATGCAGTTGCTTCCAGATCCTTTATATTCTCTTCCTACTGATAATACTTACCTTTTAACCATAACTTCTACTGATAATGGCAGAATTTTCTTGGCTGGAAAGGATGGCTGTTTATATGAAGTAGCATACCAAGTAAGTCTGACTTTTTTCTTAATTTTAGGGACAGGGTTTCACTCTGTCATCCAGTCTTGAGTCCAGTGGCACAATTTTCCCTAACTATAATTTTGAAACCCACGGCTGGAGTGATCTTCATGCCTCAACATCCTGAGCAACTGGGGAGTCTGACGTTTATTAAGATATTTTTCCTTTATCTTGATGGTTTAGGGAAAGATAGGCTTTTATTTTTATTTTCTATTAGGACATTTATATACATATATATATATATATTTATTTATTTAGAGAGATATTCTTACTTTGTCACCCTTGGTAGAGTGCTGTGGCATCACAGCTCCCAGCAACCTCCAGTTCTTGGGCTTAGGCGATTCTCTTGCTTCAGCCTCCCAAGTAGCTGGGACTATAGGTGACCCCTGCAATACTTGGCTATTTTTTTGTTGCAGTTTGGCCTGGGCCGGGTTCGAACCTAGTACCCTCAGTATATGGGGCTGGTGCCCTACTCACTGAGCCACAAGCACCGCCCAAAATTGATAGATTTTTATGGAAAATATTCAAGCTTCTCGTTGACACGGTAATCCTTCATGACTATATAATGCCTACAAAACATGGTTTTTGCCTCAGAGGTAAAAGACTATTATGTCCTGTATGTCTTTATAGAACATGATATACACATTGAGAGATGCATATAATATCTGTACATAATATATTTTATGTTTGTGTATATACAAATACATAGTATACTTTTGCAAATTGTGTTTTTACCCGGATTATTGATTGTTTTATTTCACAATTGCTTTTTTACTTTACAGTGTATCTTGAAAGTCTTTCTTTGTCAGTATTTGGTTGATATTTTTAATTATAGATTAAACTTAGTAGTTAATTTTGAATAGTAAGTATTGCTTTATTTGTCATCACTAGATTTTAGGAAGTTTTGAAAATTTTTATTGATCTGGGTATATAGTAGTTATGAGGGAATCACACACCTTTATAAGTTATTTTTTATTTTTATTTTTTTTAAGGCAGAAGCAGGTTGGTTTAGCCAAAGATGTAGAAAAATAAACCACTCAAAGAGCGCACTTTCTTTCCTTGTTCCTTCCTTGCTACAATTCACATTCTCAGAAGATGGTAAGTAGAAAACAATAAATTAAGCAAATTTTTAGCATTTTGTTGCTTCAACATTTTCTTCAGAAATTCTCATTTTTAATTGAAATAGTTTGTCATATGAAGTGGCATATGTTACAGGGTATCTTTTTTTTTTTTTGAGACAGAGCCTCAAGCTGTACCTCTGGGTAGAGTGCTGTGGTATCACAGCTCACAGCAACCTCCAACTCCTGGGCTCAAGAGAGTCTCCTGCCTCTGCCTCCCAAGTAGCTAGGACCACATGCACTCACCACAATGCCCAGCTATTTTCTGGTTGCAGCCGTCATTGTTGTTTTGGCGGGCCGGGCTGGATTTGAACCCGCCACCTTATGTGTATGTGGCTGGCACCTTAGCCACCTGAGCCATAGGCACCAAGCCTGTTATAGGGTATCTTAAAAGGCAAGGGGATTATAAAACAGGGAAAGTATGGGTTTTATTCTTGAGTTGCTTATCCTAGAACACACATGTTTTGGAACATGTGTCCAAAACAGTTCTACATACTTAAACCAAAATGTGTGTGTATGTGTATATTTATAAAAAAAGTAAGCATTTAGACATCTAATACATGTTTTGCCTGGTCTAGAACAGAATCTCAGTATAAAATGTATATCTCAGTTTTTCATGAACATAGATTTAGGTGAAATAATTTTAAAATACTTTGGCAAGATAAGACAAATACACTTAAATGTTAGTCTCACTGAATTTATAAATCTTTTCTTATACAGTAAATGATAAACTAAATTAGAAATTTCATGAAGGATCAGGTATAATTATGTGTTCATAGTATATAATAAATATCATTTGGGTGGCACCTGTGGCTAAATGAGTAGGGCACCGGCCCTATATACCAATGATGGCAGGTTCAAGCCAAACTGTAACAAAAAATAGCTGGGCATTGTGGGTGCCTGTGGTCCCAGCTACTCGGGAGACTGAGGCAAGATAATTGCATAAGCCCAAAAGCTGGAGGTTGCTGTGAGCTATGATGCCATGGCTACTGAGGGAGACAAAATGAAACTTTGTAAAAATAAATAAAAAAATATCATTAATGGAGAAATAGACCAGAGCTTGGTTTCGGTTTGGCTTAAAATTCATTTAGCAACCAGAGTAACATGTTTGTGATGTTATTAACCCAGAAACAGTATTTAGGATCTGTGTTTTCATGTTTTGTCTGACCTAAATGGCCTGATCCTTATACAGGAATCCTAAGGCTTAATTACAAAGTGAGAGGGAGGAAGGCCCTGGAGTTCAAAATTCTAATTTGTCGATTTTAATTTGTTTTAACTGGCTTCTGTGTTCAATTTCTTAATCCTTGTTTTGTTTTGTTTTTTGTCTTACTTTTAGATCCTATTGTTCAGATTGCAATTGATAATTCTAGATATATTTTATATACACGATCTGAGAAAGGAGTGATACAGGTTAAGTATTAATGTTATGGTACCATGTAAAGATTTTTTTTAAATCCCTATTTTTAAGGAATAAGATTCAGTAACTTTGAAACTTATCCTGTGACCCATGTACTCTTAAACAAAAACCATTCCAAATCACATTTTATGGCCCTTTTTATAAAATTTTATATCTCTGAGTGTTTTGATAACGTTTATTAAAAGTACTATAAATAAAGGATCCCTAAGGAGGAAAAGTTTATTTGTAAAGCTTTATTATTAATATCTGTTCAGTAGATAATGGTGTTTAAGTTAGAATTTTTTTTTTATTCATAGGTTTATGATTTGGGCCACGATGGACAAGGAATGAGCAGAGTTGCCTCAGTTTCACAGAATGCTATTGTCTCTGCTGCTGGTAACATTGCTAGGTAATGTTAATTTATTTTATAGGCATAATTATATTATTTCTGTGTAGTATATTAAAATTAAATTATGTTTATGTTTGAAACAGAGAGCTGCTAGAGACTCCTAGAAATTCTTTTTATTCTGTTTTTTTGCAGTTTATTTTTGAGATGAGTATCTCTATGTTTCCTGGCTACTCATACTCCTGAACTCAAATCGATCCTCCTATCTCAGCCTTCTGAGTAGCTGGGATTACAGACACCTGTCACCATAAGAACTATTTTATTCAGGCTCGGCGCCTATAGCTCAACTGGCTAAGGCGCCAGCCACCTACACCTAAGGTGGCAGGTTCGAATCCCCAGCCCGGACCCGCCAAACAACAATGACGGCTGCAACCAAAAAATAGCCGGGTGTTGTGGCGGGCGCCTGTGGTCCCAGCTACTTGGGAGGTGGAGGCAAGAGACTGGCTTGAGCCCAGGAGTTGGAGGTCGCTGTGAGCTGTAATGCCACAGCACTCTACCCAGGGGGGATAGCTTGAGGCTCTGTCTCAAAAAAAAAATATACTCATAGTTCAAAATGTATACTTATATAAAGAAAGCGCTGATATATACCACTCTTCTCATCTTCTCATCTTATATGAGATTTTCTAAGATTTTATATATTTAAAGCTGAAGCTCTGACATAATTGCTGAAACTGTCAATTAACTCTGGCACTAAAATATCCACCACCAGACACCACCAGAATCCATTCCATCCATGCCTCCATCTCTCCTTAATGATTAACTGAATACCTACTATACATTCTATAAAAAGGTAAATTAAAGCACTTTAAAAATAGCTACTGATTTTGAGGGACTTATTGTTTAGCTGAGAGGCTAAGATGGCTATCTTAAAACAAGTATTCAAAAATATCAGCTGTCTGTAATTAAGGACTATAACTATAAGGATGATTAACATGGGTAGGAAAAGTGAAGAAAAGTTTCAAAAAGATGACTAGATGCTCAAGGATTTCTTTCAATGATAGCAGCCTCCAAGATGAAATGGAGATGGTAGAGGTGGTAGAGAACATATTCAAAGGACAAAAAAGCCATCAACCTATAATTGATTTGAAAATGTATTTCAAAAACTAGTCAAAATAAAAAATTTTTGAGATATTCAAAAGATGAAAGAATTCATAACCAGCAGACCTGCCCTTGGAAAATGTTAAAGGATGCCCTTCAGGCAGAGAAAACAGATACCAGATAGAAAACCGGCCTACCCACGTGAATAAAGGACAGCAGAAGTATTAACCACCTGGGTAATCATGAGAATTTTCCTTGTTATTTAAATTTCTTTAGAAAGATAATTGTTTAAAGAATAATAACTGTAAGCTTGGCACCTGTAGCTCAGCTAGAGCGCCAGCCACATGCACTGGAGCTGGGGGGTTCGAATCCAGCCCAGGCCTGACAAACAACAATGAGAACCAGAACCAAAAAATAGCTGGCATTTTGGCAGGTGCCTGTAGTCCCAGCTACTTGGGAGGCTGCAGCAGGAGAATCACTTAAGCCCAAGAGTTTGAGGTTGCTGTGAGCTGTGATGCCAAGATACTCTACCAGGGCAACTGGTAGCGAGACTCTGTCTCCAGAAAACAAAAAAAAAAAAGCAAAAAGAATAATAACTATAGTGTGGGATTTATAACATATGTAAAAGTAAAATGTGTGACCATACACAAGTATTCTGTACAACAGCAGAATATTTATTTTTTTAGGTTTAGAGAGAACACTTAAAAGATACAGTGTGTTCTGGGCCATTAAACTTGCTTCAATATGGGCGGACATGGTGGCTCACGCTTGTAATCCTAGTACCGTGGGAAGCTGAGGAGAGTAGATTGCTTGAGCTCAGGAGTTCATAACTAGCCTGAGCAAGAATGAGCCCCCATCTCTAAATATAGCCAGGAGTTGTGCCAGACACCTGTAGTCTCAGCTACTGGAGAGGCTGAGGTAAGAGGATTGCCTGAGCTTAAGAGTTTGAGGTTGCTGTGAGCTATGACACCATGGCACTCTACCCAGGGCCACAGCATAAGACTCTGTCTCAAACAAAACAAAAATAACTCATGCTTCAATAAAATCAAAATATTCAAATCATACAATAGAATTAAATTAGAAATGAATAACAGAATTATCTCTAGGAAAATCTCCAAATATTTAGAAATTAAAAAAATACTTCTAATTTCCCACATGTAAATAAAAACATAATATGTCCAAAAGTGTGTGACAGAAGTACATAGGAAGAAATTAATAGTACTAAATTCCTATATTAGAAAAAAAATTGATATACATACACTGGAATAGTATTCAGCCTAAAGGAAATTCTGTAATATGTGACAACATGGATTAACCTGGAGAACATTATGCCAAGTGACATGAACAGTCACGGAAGGACAAATGCTGCATGTTCCACCATATGAGGTATCTGAAATAGTCGAAATCATGAGCCAAAGAGTGGAATAATGGCTGCCAGGGGCTAGGAGAAGGAGATGGGGAATTACTAATTAACAGGCATAAAGTTTCAGTCACGCAAGATGAATAAGCCCTAGAGATGTAGGGCTGTAGTGTGGGATTTATAACATATGTAAAAGTAAAATGTGTAACCATACATGAGTATTCTGTACAACAGCAGAGGATTTACTTTTTTTAGGTACAGAGAGAACACTTAGAAGATACAGTATGTTGTGGGCCATTAAACTTGCTTCAATATGGGCGGACACGGTGGCTGATACACAATAGTGCCTGAAGTCAACAATGATGTAATGTACACTTCAAAATTTGTTAAGTTGGTAGATCTCATGTAAAGTGTTCTTACTACAATAGAATGAATTGAAAGAAAATAAAACAAAAAGCATCCAATCAATAAACTCAACTTCCACATTGGCGAACTAGAAAAAGAAAAGAAAATCAAATAGAAAGTAAGCAGAAGGAAATAATATATATCACAGAAGACATTAATTAAATATAACACAAAAAGAGAAAAGAATTAATTAAGTCAAATACTAGTTTTTTGAAATGATCAATGAAATGAATAAACCTCTAGTTAGACCAATGAGGAAAAAAGAGAAAACACAAATTACCAATATCAAAAATGAAAAGTCTACACCCTGACACGGTGGCTCATGCCTGTAATCCTTGCACTCTGAGAGGCTGAGGTGGGTAGATTGCTTAAGCTCTAGGAAAACCTAGATGGGTTCGAGACCAATATGAGCAAGAGCAACACCCCATCTACTAAAAATAGAAAAAAACTATAGGAAAGAGGATCTCTTGAGCCCAAGAATTGGAGGTTGCTGAGAGCGCTGATGATGCCATGGCACTTTACCCAGGGCGACAGCCTGAGACTCTGTCTCAAAAAAAAGAATAAAAAGTGTAAAGATATTAAAAGAACAATAAGGGAACACTACATACATATTTCTGCCAGTAAATTGGATAACTTAGATGGAATGGACAAATTCCTTGAAAGATACACATTACCAAGAATAAATAAGTAGCCTTAGTAGCCTTTCAAGTATTTAAGAAATTAAATTTGTAATTAAAAACTTTCCCAGAAAGTTAGAAAATTAGAGGTCCAGTGGCCTCACTGGTGAATTCTATCAAATGTTTAAGGAAGAAATGATACCAATTCCACACAAGTTATTCAAGGAAATAAAAGAAGAGGGCATACTTTCCAGAACATTCTATGAGACTAGCATTATTCTGATACAAAATCAGATAAAGATAGGATGGTTTTTCCTTAAAAATGAATCAATGTACAGGTTGAGCATCACAAATCTGAAGTGCTCCAAAATCTGAAACTTTATGAGCACTCAAATGGAATTTGTCCATTATCTAAGTTATCCAATTTACTGGCTGCTCAAAGGGAATGCTCATTGCAACATTTTGAACTTCAGATATTTGGATTTTAGATGCCCAATTGGTAGTATAATGAGATTATTCAAAAATTTAAAAAAAACTTAAATATGAAGTGTTCTGGTCTCAAACAGGTAAGAGATATTCAACCTGTAACTCATGATATTAATAAACTAAAAGACCATGAGATCTTCTCAATATATTCAGAGAAAGCATTCAACAAAATCCATATCCACTCTTAATAAAAACTCTAATCAAAATAGTAGTGGAAGAGAAATTTCTCAATCTAATATAGAGCATCCATGAAAAAAACTAAAGCTAACATCATACTTAATTGTGAAAGATTAAATATTTTCCTCTTATGAGAAGGAAAGAACACTTGGATGTCCACTCTCACCAACCCTATTCAACATTGAAATGGAGGTTCTAGCCAGTGCAATATAGCAAGAAAAAGAAATAAAACCATATAGATTGTAATGAAAAAGTAAAAATGTCATTATTTGCGGATAAAATAATTGTCTATGTAAAAGATCTGATAGAATCCACAGAAAAACTTTGCAAGTTCATTAAGACATACAAGATCAAATGCAAAAATCAAATAAAAACTAGCAACAAACAATGGAAAATGGAAATGTATTATTACAAAAAATACCCTTTGTAATAGAGCAAAACCATGAAATACTTTGGAGATAAATCTGACAAAAGATTTGCAAGACTTGAACACCAAAACCTCCACAATACTGCTTAAGGATTTTGAAGAACATAAAAGAAAGGAAAGACCCACTATATTTTTTCTTGGATTGGAAGACTCAATATTTTTGTCAATTTTCCCCCAATTGATCTACAGATTCAATGCAGTCCTAATCAATTTCCCAGAAGGCTTTTAAAAAATAGAGTCTTTATGATTAACTACTCTGCTATATTGCATTCTTTTTAAACTGTCTTGCCTTCACATTAGAATAATTTTCAGCAAATATGGAGCAGAGATGGTAGATATGTTAGAGAAAATGAGTCATTTTCTTTTTATAGATTGGGTAAGGTAGTAGCAGATGAAACTTAACTGTTTTCCACAGGGATAAAGAGTTTCCATGGCAACTTTCACAACTGAAAGATTCTCCATAATTATGTCTTAGTACTTCGGTATACTCACTGCCATACTTACTTTTCTAGTATTAGAGAGATATTGAGATATGATGGAACAAAAATCATTTTCTTATTGGTAAGTATTCCATCTATCAGACTTCTTGCAACTTCATCTGTCTCCAATACAGGCCATAATCTGTGATTAAAAATAAAAAAAAGTTTATTTTTAGTTTTTGGAATTTCAATTTTTTAATGAATGCAGGAAAACTAACACATCTTTTCACTAAATTTAGAATTAAGATTCGAAAAAGTTCCAAGGTTTGCTGCATTAATGCCACTCTCCCTTTTCCTCCATATCCCATGTTGATGTTTTGTTATCGCTGTGTTAGGCTTTCATATCCAGTAGGTGTGTTTCATAGCTTGCTCAGTCAAAATAGCAAAACGGTGGCAAGTCATTACATGCTAAGGAGTAGAGGAGCCAGGCAAAAAAAAAAAAAAAAAAAAAAAGGAGTGGATGGGATTAGTCATAGGATGGGAGGGAAACACCTGACATCCCAAAGCCTAGGGATGCAAGGAGAACATTCCACAGCTAAGTGTATTTGCTTTTTTGTGGACTGTCTTCTAAAAAGCTAGATTGTTTCAAGGGCATTTAGTACTTGAGATTCACCTTTGACTTAACTATCCTTCAGTTTAATGAGAAAAGATGCGTACAAAGAATATTGTAATACTTCAGACTGGAGGTATGGCCTTCCTTACACTGAAGACCATGTGCATGCACTCTTGAAAAATACAAATAACCACACACCTTACTCATTCAGGGCTACTTAAATGTAAAAAAAAAATTTTAATACAATTCAGCTAGTCCTAACTAAAATATAAGTATTAAAAATTTAACCCTAAACTTATTTAAAACTAAAAAAAAGGTAAAAAAGAGTTTTTAAATCAAAGTGCCATAAAAACTGCAAATCATTCATGAAATAAATTAACAATGCTTTCAAGATTGTCAGCATTCATTTTTGCCTAGATTTATCTGTCAATTTTATATTCGTCTCTGCTGGATAGCTTAAGGTGTTTAAATATACTTAATATTGGTGTAATAAAAACAGCTAAATATTCTGTTATGAACAAAATACCCATGTATTTAATTCAAGGTTCTTAGGTAAATATCTGAGAGTCACAAGATATACAAATGGTTAACAGGAAAATAGCTTAAAATAATAATTAGCTATGTGCAGTGTCCCAGTTCTCATAAGTAATTTAAATAAACTATTAAAAATAAGTTAGGCAAATGCAAATAGGATACATGCTTATAAAAATGCTTTTCATATCATTTAAAATCTTAAAGTAAAATTAAATAACAGATACTCATTAAACGTCTAAGTCATTTCCAATTTTAAAAATTATGTTATAAGAAAACATGTTTCTAAAAATTATAAAATAGTTCTCATCTAAAAAAATTCTAATTTATGGCTCAGTGCCTGTGGCTCAAGTGGCTAAAGTGCCAGCCACATACACCTAAGGTGGCGGGTTCAAATCCAGCCTGGGCCAGCCAAACAACAATGACAGCTGCAACCAAAAAATAGCCAGGCGTTGTGGCAGGCGGCTGTGGTCCCAGCTACTTGGGAGGCGGAGGCAGGAGACTCGCCTGGGCACAGAAGTTGGAGGTTGCTGTGAGCTGTGATGCCACAGCACTCTACCCAGGGTAACAGCTCTGTCTCAAAAAAATAAATAAATAAATAAATAAAAATACTAATTTATGAAAGATAATTCAAAATTTCTTCCTTTGTGGGTTTTCACTAAAATTTAAGACTATTAAAAGTCTAATTATTATATATAATTCTATAAATAAAAATGTGCCAAAAATAAGACAATTTTTTATTTAAAAATCATTAAAAGACAAAATTTATTCTTTATTAAAAATAATTTTGCCTGATTTGGAGGTTGTTTGAAGATTAATTCAAAACACAAATAAAAAGCAAAAAATAAGATAAAACACAGGAAGTAGGAGAAAATACATTAAAAAGTTATAAATATATATTTTTAATTAAAAAAGCTAAAAATAATTTTATATGAAAGAAATCTTATATGATAAATTTTTGTCCTAAAATGAAATAACTGATTTTTTAAAAAATATAAAACTAGGCTCAGCGCCTGTGGCTCAAGCGGCTAAGGTGCCAGCCACATACACTTGAGCTGGCAGGTTCAAATCCAACCTGGGCCCACCAACCACAATGATGGCTGCAACCAAAAAATAGCCAGGCATTGTGGCAGGCACCTGTAGTCCCAGCTACTTGGGAGGCTGAAGCAAGAGAATCGCCTAAGCCCAGGAGTTGGAGGTTGCTGTGAGCTGTGATACCACAGCACTCTACCCAGGGTGACAGCTTGAGGCTCTGTCTCAAAATAAATAAATAAATAAATAAAAATATATATAAAACTAAAAAGTCCAGACATGTCATAAATGGTCTATAAAAGTCATGATAAGGTTTGTAAAAAATTTCTAAAAGAAATTACATGTAATTAAATTGACTAGAATAAAAACTTCCTTAAAACACTCTTTCTAGAAATTAAGTTTTGATATTAAAAATACACTAATAACAGGCAGCACCTGTGGCTCAGTGCGTAGGGCGCTGGCCACATACACTGAAGCTGGTGGGTTTGAACTTGGCCCAGGCCAGCTAAACAACAATGACAACTACAACAACAAAAAATAGCCAGGTGTTGTGGCAGACACCTGTAGTCCCAGCTGCTAGGGAGGCTGAGGCATGTGTATTGCCTAAGCCCAAGAGTTTGAGGTTGCTGTGAGCTGTGATACCATGGCACTATACCCAGGGTGACATAGTAAGACTCTGTCTCAAAAAAAAAAACAAAAACACAAATACAAAGCTATATATTAGTCCCCTGTGTTAAAACAAGGTTTTGTAAAAGTTATAATATGGTTAGATCTTTAATTTTTTTTTTTAAAGATAGTTGGGGGAGGTCTTGGCTCTGTCACTCAAGACAGATTGCAGTGGTGTGATCATAGACCACTGCAGCCTTGAACTCCTGGACTCAAGCTATCCTTCTGCCTTAGCCTCCTGAGTAGCTGGGAATACAAGTGCACACATGCTACCAGGCCTGGCTAATTAAGAAAACATTTTTTTTGTAGAGATGGAGTTTCACTATGTTGCCCAGGCTGATTTCCAGCTCCCAGCCTTAAGCAATTCTCCTGCCTTGACTTCTCAAATGGTGGGATTACAGGGATGAGCCACTGAGCCTGGACCACGTAACTTTTTTAAAAGTCTTTTAATTATTGCTCTGATTAAATATTTTACAATAACTTATAACTCTACTTTGATCAGTGTTTTAAACGTTTGACATCTGTGACAGACTTCCCCAAGACTTTATTGGTAAATAATATTGAAAAATTGTCAGAATATTAAATAATACTAGACTTTGTTACATTTATAAATATTATATACATTTTCCAAAAATCATATAAATTCATAAAAAATCTATTATCAGTCATGATTTTGATTATGTTAAATCTTTTCTAAAGTTATATTTACATAAGTTTTCATTAATATGACTATTTAAAAAATTACATAAAATTTATAAAAGTCTAATGGTCTTGATGTGATGCTATAGGTCATAATTTTGATTATCTTAAAATACTACATATAGTAAAAACACGAAACTTTCATCAAATTTTAACCATGACTGTTCTAAACGTTTTTAGCATTTAAATTCTTCTTTAGAAACATTTACGATCAACTCTAGTCCAAAATTACTTTTCATGAAGTAATAAGTATGGATACAAAAAGAGAAAAAAATACAATTAATAAGAAAATAAATGTATATTCCAATTTTGTTAGTCATATTTTTTTCTAATATAACTCACTTCAATACTTTAAATATGTACTATAATACGTAATCCGTAATATCTTTATCATAATCCTGTTAAAATATGTTAAATACAAAAAAAGACAATCAACAAAACCCTAGATCATGCTAATTAGAAAATAAACACAATCGTATTTTCCAGTAAATAGGCAACTGCATGGTATACATATTGAGCCCAATACTTGTTCCTTATGCGACTAAAAATTAGCTACTTTCCTAAAAAAGGGCCTGCTTAGCTATGTAGGACAACCAATTCTAGTCTTATAAGTACAACTGGACAGTTAATTTATTATGCAAAGGGAGATCGTGTGAGAAAAAAATGACAAATACAAGAAGACAAGTTTCCTCCCTTTTTGCAGACACAAATACCCAGTTGCTTAATTCACTGGTAGCTGATCACTCCTGTCAGTCCATGGCATACTTTTTCCCTTTAATTTCAAAGTGAAAACTAAAGCCAAGATAATACATTAATAAGAAACAATTTTTTTCCTTTTTAAAAATTTTCTTAGTGGGCTACCTACAAATTTCTTTCTTTCTTTCTTTCTTTTTTTTTTATTTTTGAGACAGAGCCTCAAGCTGTCGCCCTGGGTAGAGTGCTGTGGCATCACAGCTCACAGCAACCTCCAACTCCTGGGCTCAAGCGAGTCTCTTGCCTCCACCTCCCAAGTAGCTGGGACTACAGGCACCCAACACAATGCCCACCCATTTTTTTGTTGCAGCTGTCATTGTTGTTTGGCAGGCCCAGGCTGGATTTCAACCCGCCAGTTCAGGTGTATGTGGCTGGCACCTTAGCCACTTGAGCTTGTACAGGCGCCAAGCCTACAAATTTCTTATATAGTTTCCCTATCAATTTCTTATGCCAGATTCCCATCCCAACTTGATTTTGACCTCACCTGGTGCTTGGGTTTTTGGTAAATCCAGTATTCACAAAAACCGGGCAGAGACATGAGGTTTTGATACCAGTTTTTCCCAACTCTTGAAGTTCTGATGTCAAAGCTCTGTGAAAGCCAACAGCGGCAAATTTGCTGGAACTGTAAGAGAATTATCAGTCGTTACTGAGGGACAGTGAAACAGGGTCCACAGCGTTCTGAGAGAAGGCGGTAGGGGGCATTTGGTTTGTGAACAGGTAGAAGCCAAACTCCTCAAACCGTTGTCCACTTGTGATTTTCCTCAGTGGATAAATGGGCAGTCACTTTCAGAATTCTGAATGTACCTGATTTCTTAACTCGTGATGATATTAAAAGAACAATAACTCCGTTTGACTGGCTCAGTGTTTACTTTTCCACCCAACGCGTGTCCGTTCACTCTTCAGACGATTTTCTAATCAGTTTCTATTGCTGTTTTTATTTTGAAAAATATGAATCAGGAAAATCACATTTGGAAAAACCACAAAAGTGGTAACTGTATTGACAAACTTCTATGGGACTCTGCCCATTTCTTCTCTCTTGATAAATAAGTAGATAGTTCCTCTCTGGACAGTGGTTGCCACTTTGGCTTCTAAAGTTCATTGTGAGGACTGGAGAAGAGTTATAGGGAAAGGCTATTTTGCAAAGACAGTAGTATATTGTTAGGGCCTCCCGCCTCCTTCCCTCAATGTCCTTGATGCAGACATGGGTGTGGTATCTGCATCTTTTAATCAGATGGAGTCTCGTCTCTTTCTCTGTCTCTCTCTCTCTCACACACACACAGCACCACAGATACATACACACGAATTTTCTTTCTTTTGAGAAAAAAAAGTCTCACTTTGTTGCCCTTGGCAGAGTGCTATGGCATCACAGCTCACAGCAACCTCCAACTCTTGGGCTTAGGGCTTAGGGCCAGTTCTCAACCTTCCTAATGCCCTGGCCCTTTAATACAGTCCCTGTGGGTTGCAACCCACAGGTTGAGAAGCTTCCCAAGTAGCTGGAACTACAGGTGCTGCCACAACGCCTGGCTATACACACACGAATTTTCATAGCACAAGCATGCTGGAAAATATTTTGATCCAGGGGTCACTGTGGTCGGCTTATCTTGAGCACCCAGACCATGGTATAGCTTTGTGTTCATTTTAGCTTCTGAGTGCTTTGATCCTCAGCTGGTGGATTTTCTATTTTTTCTTTTTATCAATATCTACTCATTCCAGGATATAATGGAAACATGTTGACATTACTCTTTTCTGTCATTGCTCTACAAAGGAGTTTTCAGAAATCTAAAAATATTTTAAATATAATTACACCTAGTATCACTATTTTAGAAAAAGTCATTTCAAATTGTTATTCTAAACTACTATATAAACCCTGTAAATTCCAATTACCCTGCTATGAGCACAGGTATCTAAAGTCGAATTCTCCTAAATATATACAAATATATACAAAAATATGCACCACTGCTGGCAAGTCATATTATACTTACCAGTACGGGATGAGATAAGGAATCACTCCATGGCCACACACGGAAGCCACAGTGACAATGTGGCCATGGTTTCGCTTCATCATTGATGGAAGAAGTGCTTTTGTGATCTTAAGGGCCATTGCAGAAAGAAGAGAAATAATGACACAGGTGTTAGGTGACACAGGTTTCCAAATCACATAGTTTTGTTCTTGTTAAGACAGAATGGCATGTAGGAGAACTTTTACAATAAAATGAAATACTTGCCAAAATTCTATGATTATTTGATACAAATGATAGAAAGAAAGATACGATTTTATTGGTTTGAGCTGGCATTGAGTGCTGTGACTGTATCTCACGTGGCAACACGTCTTAGTATTCTCTTTCCTTCTCTTCAGAAGGAATCAAATAGCTCCATTTTGGATAAATCATCTAAACAATTTTTTTTAAACAATTTTTTTATTCTGGTCATCAGGCCCTGTCAAGGTTCAAACGCACATCTCCCGGTGTGGGGGGCCGACATGCTAACCACTGAGCTATGGTGCCCAGCTCATCTAAACAATATTAAGGAAAAAATTCAGAATTTTCCAAGCTGAAAGAATTCCCAATGATAATCTACTGTCGCATGATTTTTTGGTTTGGGACTTTATCATTCTATCAGAAGACTGAAATCTTGTGTACCTTTGTCAAAAGAGTTGAATAACTGAGTAGTGTAAGCTACAAGTTCTACACGGAGCCAAAATCTTTATGCAAAATTAGATTCAGAATCTCCCTATTTGTCATATTGTATATTATCTTATGTTACAGGAAAACAAAAGTCTTTCTTTCCCTCCACAAGGCTGTTTTTGAGAAATATCTGTAACATTTTATAAGAATTCTATAGACCCATCCTTGTAGACCTTAAGCAAATTCACAGAGTCAGAATTGCAAACCTAAGCCCCCTCCAAATTTCTAATCCACAAAAACTGTGTGAAGGTAATGAACATTTACCCTTGCTCTAAACCACTAAGTTTTGGTCTAATTTATTGTGCAGCTATAAATAAGGCAACTGTAAGTGTGACATATATTACTACGTGACGTCTTCATGTAGTTTGGTGGACAGGATAACGAATTCACATTAGCATGTGTGAGAGGCTGGGTGAAGGTCAGGGCACAGCATCCAGATTTGCCCTAGGCTCTACATAAATATTGGAACATGAAGTTTAATTCAACAAATGTTCTTTACAAAGGCAGTTGAAATTATTTCAGTCTCCCATAAAATTAACCAATTATATGAAGTTCATAAAGCCACATTTCTCACTTCTTGTATCCCATGGATATAGAACTTGTCACAGAGTCCCATCCGGAAGAAGTGTCCCCAACCTTGCTCGTATCTAATTACTTCCAATGTCTTTTCAGTTGTTTTTTTTTTTTTTTTTTTTGAGACAGAGCCTCAAGCTGTCACCCTGGGTAGAGTGCTGTGGCATCACAGCTCACAGCAACCTCCAACTCCTGGGCTCAAGCGATTCTCCTGCTTCCGCCTCCCAAGTAGCTGGGACTACAGGCGCCTGCCACAATGTCCAGCTATTCTTTTGGTTGCAGCCGTCATTGTTGTTTGGCAGGCCTGGACTGGATTCGCCAGCTCAGATGTATGTGGCTGGTGCCTTAGCCACTTGAGCCACAGGTACCAAGCCTTTTCAGTTTTTTGTTTGTTTGTTTTGTATTTTTATTATTTTTTGAGATAGAGTCTCAAGCTGTTGCCCTAGATAGAGTGCATCATAGCTCACAGCAACCTCCAACTCCTGGGCTCAAGCGATCCTCTTGTCTCAGTTTTTCTATTTTTTAGTAGAGACAGGGTCTTACTTTTTGCTCAGGCTGGTCTCCAACTCCTGAGCTCAAGCAATCCACCGCCTCAGCCTCCCATAGTACTGGGATTACAGGCATGAGCCACCGTACCTGGCCATGTCTTTTCAGTTTTAGAATTCCATGAAGTGAGGTCACAAGTGAATGTAGAATCTCTATAGTTGACCAATTCCCCAGATTGACCTCTGCATTAAGTTGGCCTAATTTTCATAAACCTGATACGTACCACATGTATATGCCAGTACAGTAGGCCTAGACCCTGTATTGACCAGTTTGTTACAGTTGCTTGCATGGTCAACTTACAGAGGTTCTTCCAAAGCACTGAAAAGGTATACACTGACAACCCTCAACAAACGTCCACAATTTACTGGGCATCTGTTACACGTGTTAGATACTGGTAGATAAGACAACCACACAGCTTATATTCTGGTGTGTTATGGCCACTGGAATTCTATACCCTTCTCTCAGTGACTCTGTGGCTCTCCTGCTCAAACAATTTGATGATTCTTGCTTTAACGCAACGATCTGGCCAGTTTCCCACCTAGAAATTTGTGAATTCAATTATGAATTTCATGTGTCTTTTGAGAAAGTGTTAAGCATGCACAAATCTTGAAATATTTCTGACTCACACTCACCCAAAAATGTCCTAGAATGTTGACCTCGAAGGTTTTAGCAATCTCTTCATCCTTGGTACTAAGAAGATCGGCCGGGTATACTGCCCCAGCATTATTCACCAGGATGGTTACATCACCCACTTCTTTCTTCACCTTTTGAAATTGAAAGAACACATTCATGAGTGTGTTATACAAACTCAGAGGTTTGGGGTTTGATTCCATCCAGGGATCAAGAGTCTTTATTCCACCGGATGAGGTCTTTCAGAGTTCAGGCACAAAGAACTTGTAGTTCCAATAGTGAGTGCAAGGGGAACACTGTCATAAAGGTGGGCTGAGCCGGGGTGTTTTCAGGTCTAAATTTCAGTACTCAGTACACCATAGATTTTGAAAGTTTATCAGCAAAGTAAAATTAATATTTATTTTGATAAATTGATATGTAAGTTCTGACCAAATATTTTTAAAGTGCTGATTCAGTAATCTTGGTTCAACTACCTATTAGGTACATGACCCTGGTCTGGCTTAACCTTTCTAAGCTTTCATTTGCTTATTTGTAAAATGGGGCTTCTAAGGTTATTGCAGGGATTACATTTAAAAATACAATAGTTTATTGGCGTGCTTGGTTCATTGTATTTGATGTTTACCCTTTTAAAAGTTGTTATAGTAATTATTGACAGTGAATTTTCTATAAAGGCTAGGTTAGCCACAAAATAAATAAAATCTCACAAAGGAAATGAAGAAAAAAGGAATTATAGCAAAACAAAGATACTGAAACCAAACTAGGAAGCGATCCATTTTCCCCAGTGATAAATCTTCTGTCAGTCACTGCCACTGCTCAAAATCCTGATCAGCATGAAATTGACTAATAATATGAAACAATAATAAGGGGCAGAGCAGAGCAGATCATGTGCAAGAAAAAAGCTGTATGTCCTGCTTTGGTCATGGAACTACATCAGTTAGCAGTGGCCAAAATCTAATTTAAACTGGGCAGTCATGGAGAACCCTTTCATTCTCCGTTTCAGTGGCAGTGGATACAAAGTCATCTGAAGGGATTTGGGAGCTGAACTCGCACCTGATTTATGGAGCTGTAAATCTCTTCTCTGTTACTGCAGTCTACCACAAACGCATGCGCCGTGGCCCCCAGTTTTTGGCATTGAGCTGCAGTTTCTTCCACACCACGCTGCAATCGGAAAAAAACAAATTCAGAAAAGAGTGGGGGAGTATAAGATTAACGGTCACTCCTATCTGCCTCCTTAGTTGTAAGAAAATTTCTTGAAGAAACTGCTTGCCTAATTTGCTGTGAGATTATACCTCCCAGGAAACTTGCATGTTAGCACCAAGGCAATAAAACCAAACAAATCTCTTTGTGTTTTTCCAGTTTTTCACGTTGGTTTTAGAGGTTCTCCAGGAGGCATTTTCTCTAAAGCAGGCTACTTTCCTAGATTAACGAACATTCTTGAAAGATGTTGCTCTTTGTGGATTCATGGGAGATGTCTGAGTACGAAGAAGAAAGGAAAACTCAAGAATTAATTGATCACACATTTGCTGAGCACCGTGGAGTAAAGGCAGGAAGATGTGAAGTAGCAGTTCTAAACTGTGGTAATTGTAAGCTGCATGCTCTGCCCATCACCTTTTCTCGATGATCCTGATTTATCCCTCTAGTAGGGAAGGGGAAAGGAGGTTGAGGACAGTCACCTTTGAAGTACTCTTGGCCATCTGGTGACTGTAGGGACTTTCAGCAATGAGGGATGTAGTACTTTTTCTAGGATGAGTTTTGCATTTGTCTGGCCTCATGTTCTGCAGGTGTTTGGGAGTGAAAATGGGCAGGGGCCGCTGGATGGATTCTCATTTATGTAACAACTTTGCACGTAACTCTACAGAGCAACTTACTTTCCGCCTAAATTGGAAGACCTCTTTCCTAAGATAAAATTGCCCTGGTGTTTCTTAACCTGCACTTCTGGAAAATTAGAATTATTTTCATGTTCTGACAATTCTTGACTTTTAGCCATTATAAGGTTTTAAAAACTACACTTTGGGCTCAGGGCCAAAAGTGTGTTCAGTGTGTTCAGTGGTTAGAGCACCAGCCACATACACCAAGGCTGGTGGGTTTGAACCCAGCCCAGGCCTGCTAAAACAATGACAACTGCAACCAAAAAAAAAAAAAAAAATAGCTGGGCATTGTGGCAGGTGCCTGTAGTTCCAGCTATTTGGGAGGTTGAGGCAAGAGAATTGCTTAAGCCCAAGAGTTAGAGGTTGCTGTGAGCTGTGACATCGTTGCACTCTACCAAGGGCGACATAGTGAGACTCTGTGTCAGGAAAAAAAAAGAAAACTACACTTTTCTCTCTGACAATCTGTAAAGGCTTTTCTGTGACTAACAGGCAAAGATAACCAGTAAGGCCTTTTCTTTGCATTTGGGATGAGAGTGATGCTGTTGCTATGTGTGGCGATCCCCCAGGAGGTGGTGCCTCCTTTGGGTCGTTTGTATTTCACTATTGTGGGTTAAACCCCTGGAGCAGCAGCTCGAAACCCCAAAGAACAGGCTTTGACAGTCCCCGGGACCCAGTCGCAAAGCCAGCGTCTCCTTAATTAAATGCCTTACAGAGGATTGCCAAGTAGTAAAAGAGAAAGGATCGGAGAGTTTTCACCTAGACCTCGGCTGGTAGCTTGGTCCTGCCACATGGCACAAACCAGTACCTACACTCTGTCTTTAGCTTCAAGGTTGGTGGAGAGGGTTAGTAACCAGAGCTTTCATCAGATGCTTTTCTTCAGTCTTATAACAGAAGTAGAGCACTGCAAAATGTAATGCCTTGGGCACTTTTTTTCTCTTATAGAGTCTCTGTCACCCTGTATAAAGTGCCCTGGGGGCGTCATAGCTCACAGCAACCTCAAACTCATGGGCTCAAGTGATCCTCCTGTCTCAGCATCTAGAGTAGCTGGGCCAGGCTCATTTTCCTGTTTTTAGTAGAGACAGTGTCTTGCTTTTGCTCAGGCTGGTCTAGAACTCCTGAACTCGAGCAGTCTTCCCAACATGGCCTCCCAGAGTGCTGGGATTACCGGCCTGGCCTTGTCTTTTCATAAACCAAACGCTGGCTTTAGCTCCAACTCCCATGGGCCTTGTTTGCTCCACTTCCCACTGTGCTCCTGAAGCAATTTAGATTGAATGAGAGAGAAGCGGCAACACACCTCTGCTCATGCAGGCAAAAGGCGCCAGCTGTGACAAAAAAGGAGTCAGCATACTCTAGACATCTTTGAAGTCTCTAAGAAAATAGATTCCAACTAGTCACGACAGCCAAGAACACGAGAAAGGAATGATATGATGTCAATTAAAAATTCATGGTGATTTATGGAAAATTTGATTCTCAAAAAACAAAACTGCAACTTCCCAAGTGTCCCAATCTTAAAATTCTATAAATACATTTCTGTGTAGACTTACATAGCCTTATTAGAATTTGTAGCTTCAGAGAAAATGATACAAGATTTCAGTTACTTCAGTTTAATTTCGGGTGTTGTTGGGAGTCTATATGGCCCCACACAAACCCTCCTCCTCCACCCCTCCTAGAACAAAGACCAAAAGGACCTAGCTTGCCCCACCCCCAAGATTTAGCCAAAAGACCCCAGCCCACCAGAATCCTCCAGCAAGCAGTGGAGTTTTTCCACACCCACGACCCCACATAAAGAGAGGTCTCCAACCTCCCTCAGCATAGATGCCATCTTTGGTCTCATAGATGCCAGACAGGTCTCTATCCCTTTCAGTCTATCCCTTTCCTCTGTCTCCTATAGTCCAGTCTCGTACCTGGGCACTTGCTGCCAACCTTTCAGATGGTTAATAAAGTACGAGTAAGAGTACAGAAAACATATGGAAGTGGAAGAGAAAGCCTGACTCACTGCACAGAGATTTTATTTGCCATGTGCCAGGCATTGTTAAAAGCATTTAAAATTCACTTATTTAATCCTCTTGACCAGGGACTGGCAAACTTATCCTATAAAGGCTGAGATAGTGAATATTTTAGGATTGTGAGTGAAAGGAGACACTGAGGGCTTCTGCTGCATGTTCCTTGGTTTCATTTGACAACCCTTTAGCAATGTAAAAGTCATTCTTAGCTCAACAGGCTGCCACAGGCCAGATTTGGCCTGTTAGTGGTTTACTGGATGGACTAGTATTATCATCATTTCAGAGATAAGGAGACAGAGGCTGAGAGAAATTACATGACTTGCCCAACTTAAGCAGTTTAGAAGGAGAGTGACTGAGTCTCTGTCACCAACTTATATACCACAGCATTAAAGTCACTGCTTAGGTCTCAGTCACTATGTTCCCAACCTGATGCATATGTGGCAGGAGGCTGCAGGGAATTGGTCAAACTTTGAAAAAGAAAATTGCAAAGAAAAGAAGATGCTAAGTCCAATAGTTTCGTTGTGACTTTAAAAGGTTGGCAGATGGACACATTACCTTATTAATATCCCACAGAATCAGTCTGCTCTGCCGCTTTGCAAATTCATAGGCAGTCAGCCTGCCTATTCCGTGCCCCGCTCCGGTAATGAGAACAATCTCCCCAGCCACAGATTTTCTCCTCCGGGGAATGAAAAGCTTCACCAGTGACTCCAAGTAGGAGTAGAGGATGGTGAGCAGCAGGAGGAGGAGATCCAAGACAATGTTCATGGCTCTGCTCCGTCCTCTTCCTTCTGGCTCAGTCTTTGTACAGTCCTAGGAAAGAGATGCCCTCTGCTCTACAGAGCTCCAGGGCAGACCTGTGCTCAGGTGGTAATGGGACTGACACAGGAAGCTGGCTTTGAAGGCAGGCTTTGTCCACGTGTCCTAGTATGGGTTGACACACCTTGAAGTTTTGAACTGACGCCAACTGTTATCTGTAGCTTAGCTCAGGTCAAAAGAACCCAAGAGAAGGTGCTCTCTGGACTTGTTTATTTGAAAAGTAGTTGTGTACTATATTTCATCTTGAAGTTTCACCTCTAGAAAGAATTCTAGAGACATTGCATTAGCTAAGGATATGTTGCTATCTTTCTATAAATTGTTTTTCTTTTCTTCTCTCTCTCTCTTTTTTCTTGAGACAGAGTCTCACTCTGTCACCCTGGCTAGAGTACGGTGGCATCATAGCTCACAGCAACCTCAAAACTGTTGGGCTCAAGTGACTACAGGTGCCTGCCACCACACCCAGCTAGTTTTTTCTGTTTTTAGTAGAGACAGGGTGTCTCTCTTGCTCAGGTTGGTCTTGAACTCTTTAGTTCAAGCAATCCACCCACCTCGACCTCTCTAAGTGTAGGATCACACTAGTAAACCACTGCACCTGGCCTTATAAATTGGCTTTCATGTGTGTGTGTGTGTGTGTGTGTTTTCTTTTCTTTTTATCTTTATTTGAGACAGTGTTTCATTTTGTCACCCTGGGTAGAGTGCTGTGGCATCATAGCTCACAGCAACTTCAAACTCTTGGGCTCAAGTGATCCTCTTGCCTCAGCCTCCCAAGTAGCTGGGACTACCAGGCAGACTCTATTTTTAGAGATAGTGTCTTGCTCTTGCTCAGGCTGGTCTCAATACTGACCTCCAGCAATCCACCTGCCTCAGCCTCCCAGAGTGCTAGGTGCCACTGCACCCAGCCTTTTGGTGTTTTCTTAAATAGGTAAAAGGAGACAGTAGAGATATCATCTCAAAGAAACTTCAATGATGTATAGGTCAACCAGTCTTGGATATTTGAGTCATTTATTCATGAAAACTTAGAATTAATGTTTTTGTTGGCTAATCATTCTACATGTGATGCCAATTTCCCCCCAAATCTCTTAAGTTTGGGGGAGATTTTCGGTTATAATACAATCAGTTCTTTCTGTAATAATATTGGAAAGGCATTAGGCCCCAGGTCTCAACTTAAAAGTAATGTGTCTTCTGTCTTAGTTGATTCAGGCTGCTATATAATTACCATAGACCCAGTGATTTATAAACTACAGACATTTATTTCTTGTAATTATGGAGGCTGTAAAGTCCAAGATCAAGGTGCTGGCAAATGTCTTATCTGGTAAAAATTGACTTTGTGGTTTATAGATAACTGTCTTTTCACTGTAACCTCCCCTGGCAGTAGGAGAAAGAGAATTGTCTGTGTTTGTTGTCATAAGGGTACTAATGCCATGGCAGAGCCCTCGTGATCAAATCACTTCCTTGAACCTTCATATTTTAGAGTATGAAGTTTGGGAGAAAACATTCGGTCTACAGCAACTTCTATAGTCAAAAAGTGGAAACAACCCAAGTGTTCATCAACAAATAGCTGTTGCATTGTGACTCTAGTATTCATCTGATTAGCACCATCTTTTAAGCAGACATCGCACTGTACATTGTGATGAATTCAACCATAATTGAATTCAACTTCAAAAAGTAATATACAGGTAACATCACTTTACATGTGTATACATGTCCTTTGGCAGCCCTGGCATATGCCATGGACTGATTTAAAGGCTTTACATATAAATGTATTTAATTCTTGCAAGACACATTTGAAGTAGGAACTATTAAAATCTGCATTGTACAGATAAGGAAACTGATATACAGACAAGTTAAGTAACTTAGCAGTAAGAGTAAAGTCATAGCTGGTAAGAAGTAGAGTGAGATTTAAATCCAGGAAGTTCCCAGAAAGTCTGATTCTAGAGCCCCAGTTTTTTAACTTAGGCCAGTGGCTCTCTGCTGGGTTACTTTTGTCTCACAGGATACACGTGGGCATATCTGGAGACATTCTTGGTTGTCAGAATTCATGCATGCTATTGGCATCTAGTGGGTACAGGCCAAAGATGCTGGGGGAACATCTTACAGTGTGTTGAACAGCCTTGTTCATTGAAACAAATAATTTTCCAGCCCCCAAATGTCAGTAGTGCTGAGCTTGAGACACTCTGACTTGGGCTGTCCTATATTGCATTGGAGAGAACAATAATCGGTTCTTTAAGTCCAAACCTTGAGTGTATATTCATGAGCTAGTACTTGACCACACCATTCTGCATGCAAAGTTTCAGTCGCAGATATGTGGAGCCATTAGACATTAACATAGGTGGTTTCCATCAGATCTCATGTTGGGCTGCAGTACAGGAATTTGTTTTCAGGTTGAATGTGTATAACTTCAATATTCAGCTTGCTTACAGTGGCCAAACCAGGGGACTAACACCAGCCAAATCCAGGCAGTACTGACAGACTTCTGAAAGGCAGTTTTACAATTTACAGTGCGATCTAGATTATTTTACCTACCAGGGTATTTGTATTATCCAAGAATTAAGAAAGTTTGAGAAAGTGAAAAACACTTATTTAACATTGTTCTCAAATAGTTTGGGTACTGAGAAATCATTCTCTCTCTTTTTTTTTTTTTTTGCTTGTTTTCTAGGGCCCAGACTGTTCATGTTCCTCAAATACAGGATTCTATCTGCCTCAACAATGCTAGAAACAGACAATCTGCCACCTGATTTTTCCCTGAAGTTTTAGAAACTTGTTTGTATATCTTTATGATTTTATTGACTTCATTTCATAACAAATAAGAATACTTTATTTACTCTGATCACATTTTAGATCCCTTGTTCCTTCCTGATTTGAATGAAGGCTCTCTGAATTTACCATTAATTTGTCTTGATCTCATATTTTTGGGTGAGTTCCATTCAGTGAAATTTTCTCAAGTAAGCTAAAATAATGTATGGCATTGAGATTCTTACTAAACTGAAGTATTTTGTTACCTTGCCTTTTTTCTTTTATTAATGTCCCTCTTAAGAGCCATCTGCCTATCAGTTTTAGAAATATAATTATCTTTACAAAAGTAAGAATAATAATCTTGATGTAGATATCTTCACGTATCTTTATGTAACCAGGAAAAAGATGGAACAGGTTAACTAGAAGATTTATAATTTGGAGCATAGATAATCATGATACTAATGTTAATAATAGTATCGATACAGCGAGGGAATGAGTGGGAGAACACTGGCAGAGGTGTCCTCCAGATGGATTTTGCCTTCAGCCTAGGGCCATTCTTGTGAGTGTCACTGCACACAGCAGAGCTCTGAAGCGTTGACAGGACATGCTATGGTTGCTGAAAGTTTAGTACTTGTCCCTAAAGCTGAATCAGTGAGGATGAGCAAGGAAAAGTCATTTGAGGAACAGGAAAGAGAAGTTAATTAATTTGCTGGGAATGAGGAGGGCAACAGACTGGGGTCTCAAAAGACCACCATCCTGCCTTTAAGTGGAAAAAATAGGGCATTTTAAAGGGGAAAGGGGTGGCACCGGGTGGGCTGGAGTCTACCTGACTGCCACTGAGAATGTCAGATGATGTGGTTTCAGGCTATTGTTGTTTAACTATATAATTGGTGGTTGCCATCTACCTTATCTCCTGTGACAATGATCTTGTGACCCTTGGACAATTCTGTTGAGCCATCTCCTGTGGTTTAAGATACTAGAAAACAAATAACAAAGAACATTTTTTGGCCCCTTGGTTATAGCCTGCAGGTTTAAATTGCCAAAAAGAGTGGGGAGTTTTAAACAGACAACTGGTACAACATTTTGTTCCCCTTTGAGACCTTTACCTCTGTTACAATATTGTAATTTATGGAGGGCAGGAGGTATTTGTGTGGAGAAAAGTTCAGCACTAAGCCATCATTCCTTGGAGACCATAAGGTGAGGCAGTTATGGAATTTGTGCACATTCCCATAATCCACTACTCATTTAGGCCAATCATAGTCATCCGACAAATAGATGTTTGGGAATATGCTCTCTTCAAATAAATACTTTTTCTTTTCTTCTCTAGGGGGTGAGGTTCATTAGTTCACTGTCAAAAGTTCAATGTACTGCCAAACTGATAAAGCAGTATTGGGTGTTCTACAAGGACATGGGAACTTTGAGCTCCAAAACCCCTTTCCAAACATGCGAAACCCAGCTCACATTTCACCGAGAGCTGCAGGATGTTTTGATTCATCACGACTTCTTTCCAAAGAGAGCGTCCTGATCGCTCCAGCCTGGTTCCCAATCTTTCTTCCCTTGTTCTCCTAATTCTTCTTCTTTCTCCATCAATTTCACTCTATTCCTGCTTGAAGGATCTTTTGCTTTCAAATATTTTTAGATCTTTCTCATTGCAAAAAGATTCAATGAAACTATCCAGTCCCCCATATTTTACTGTCAAATTAATCTATGGTGATTACCTCTGTTTTGTGGGTACCCATCTTGGAAGGACAGAAGTCTCTTGCCCCTGGACTCTGTCACTGGTGCAGGCAGCTCAGAGCTCAGCACAAAAGGGAGCAGGAGGATGGGGGAGGGACAGGAGCTATCTACAGAAATGGGGCTCTAAAGGATGAGCAGGAGTAAGTCAGATGATGAAGGGGATGAGAGAGTTCCACATACAGAGAGCCATGTATGCCCGCACCGGGCGGTGAGAGAGCATGGTGTGTTGAGCGGGGCATGCAGTGGTGAGAAGTTAGAGAACTCTGAGCAGAGGCTCAATGGTTCAGAGTCTTAAATCAATGTGGGAGAGCTGAGAGCAGGGAGCAGAGATCATCAGATTTGCACCCAGAAATGCTGCAGTGTGGAGAGTGCATTGGCGGGAGGACGGAAGGAAACGGAGGGAGATGGGTTAGGAAGCTTTTCAGTAATCTAGCCCAGCAGTGACTGTGCTCTGAAAGAGGGTGGTGGCAAAGGAGACCACTTGGGAGATAGAATAACATGACAAATAGGCATTCGTTTATTAAATACATACCAAATACACGGATTGCTTCAGGGACTATTCCAGATATTGGGGATGTGTCAGTGAACAAAACAGATGGTAACAAATCCATTTGTTCCCTTAGGAAACTTGCACTCTGGGAGCAGTATAGACAGTAAAGAAGATAACTAAGCAAAATGTACAGCACGCTTCACAGTGATAAGTGCCAAGGAGAAAAGTCGAGAATAGAGGGGGAACTAGACTCTTTCGGGATACAGCTGTATGGGAAGGGTTGCAATATGAGATCTAGAATGAGAAGACCTGAAACGAAAGGCCTACAGAAGAAGACCAAGGGAGAACGGGAGCTTCCTGGGCAGATGTCTGGAAGAAGAACGTTCCAGGAGAGGAATCAGTAACACACAGCAATCTTGAGGTGAGACCCATGTGGCTGGAGTGAACTGACAGAGGGGAAGGGTCATGTGCTGGTTAGTTATCTGGGTCAACATGACTAGGCAATAGTCTCCAGTTATCCAATCAAACACTAACCTAGGCATTGCTGTAAAGGTTTTGTAGATGTTGTTAACATCTACAATCAGTAGTCTTTAAGTAAAGGGAATTATTCTTCATAATGTGAATGGGATTCATCTAATTGGTTGGAAGGTTGGGAAGGCAAAACTAAGGTTTCTCTGAGTTAGAAGAGATTTCTCCTGAAGATTACAGCATCAATTCCTGCCCAACAGTCTTCTGCTTGCTGGCATCCCATAACCACCTGAGCCAATTTCTCAATTCCTTGAAATACAAATACATCTCATTCTCTCTCTGTATATTTATTTACTCATATTCATACATACACATATATATGTGTATAAACCCTCCTAGGGGTACTGTTTCTCTAGAGCACCTGACTAAGACAGGCAGAGAAACAGCAGGGAATTGTGGAAACATTAAGTCTAGATTACATGTGGCCTTGTAAGTCAAGGTAAGGACTTCAGCTTTAAGTTTCAGATAAGAAGCTAGAAGAGGAGTTTTGAGTGGACTGCTGCCTTGGTAATAACACCAAGGGGAACAAGAGGTGTTGGTGGCTTGGATCAGAGTGGTAGCAGTGGGGACAGGGGCTGATAAGAGGTGATAGGATTCTGGTTATATTTTCAAGTTGAACATGATTTTTGTAATGAATGTGGGGATTGGGAGAGAGGAATCAAAGAAAACTGGATTTGGGCTCAGCGCCTATAGCTCAAGCAGCTAAGGCGCCAGCCACATAACACCAGAGCTGGTGGGTTCGAATCCAGCCTGGGCCCACCAAACAATAATGACAACTACAATCAAAAAATAGCCAGGCATTGTGGTGGGCGCCTGTAGTCCCAGCTACTTGGGAGGCTGAGGCAAGAGGGCTTTAGCCCAGGAGTTGGAGGTTGCTGTGAGCTGTGATGCCACGGCACTCCACCCAGGGCAACAGCTTGAGGATCTGTCTCAAAAAAAAAAGAAAACTGGATTTTCTTTTTTGCCAGACAGAACAGCTAGAATAATGGGATTTGTGGTAGGCTGGGGATAGCATCAGAAACTCAGTTTTGGTGAAGTGCCTGTTGGCCATGTAGCTGGAGATACCAAGGAGGCGTTTAGATAAATGTTCACTGTCAAAAGTTCAATGTACTGGAGTTCAGAGGAGAGACCCAGGCTGAAAATACAAATGTGGGAACGGTGATTAACCATGAATGTGTGTGGTGGAGATGAGAGGGTTTTGACGAGGTCAGGGAAATGAAATGGCCAGGAATAACTCCAAGCTTTTGGCTTGGGCCTTTGTTGGAATGCTGTTTTCTGTTGATGCACACAATGGTCTAGAGAAGGAGCTATGATTTGCCTGTGGCGACTTTATGACATTTATGTAACGGAACTAGAGATAATCTAGGAGATTAGAATGTAACAGTCTAATATAATCCTTTTATAGACAAGGAAACTGAAGTTCCAGAATAGCTCACTTTACAAGATTGCCTGGTATGCTTTCTGTAGTACTGAGACATCTGTAATTACAGGGAAGGCATTTAAGTAATGACACATTTCCCTAATTCTGGGGTTGGCCTGGTCATCCCCAGACCAAAAAAAAAAAAGTTTGAGTGGTCAGGCTGGCTCTAAGGTCAAGTAGGAATTTCTATGTACTTTGGGGAACAATTTGGTGTGCTTTGTAGATCAAAACTATCCAAATGTTGGCCTGTGCTTTCAGACTTCAGCATTTTAATTTCAGAAATCTTTAGGCTGTGGTGATAGGCAGGCAGGCTGGACCTCTTTCAGGAGCAATAATGGGACATTTGCACTGTAGCATTTTATTCCACTTTAAAATAATTCCTAGGTTGAATAGTTTCAGTTGCCATCAGAAATTTCATTGGTTGATTTTGGAATATTGTTTGAATTTCAAGGAAAACATGAATAAAAGAAAGTAGAGAGTATTTAGGGCAATAATTCAGCTCTCTGAGAATTCCACTGAGGCTGTTTGATGTAAGCCTGAGTTAAACTAAGCATAGACTAAGCCTCAATCCTTAGTTTGATTTCTAGCTATGAGATTTTAGGTAAGTTTTTTTGACTAAGTCTCACTCTCTCCCCCTTGGTAGAATGCTAGGACATCATAGCTCACAGCAACCTCAAACTTTTGGGCTCAAGTGATCCTCTTGCCTCACTCTTCCAAGTAGCTGGGACTACAAGCACCTGTCACAATGCCCTGCTAGTTTTTTTCTATTTTATAGAGATAGGGATCTCACTCTTGCTCAGGCTGGTCTCAAATTCCTGAGCTCAAGCAGTACACCAACATGGCCTCCCAGAGAGCTAGGATTACAGGTGTGAGCCACCACACCAGGCCAGGTCATTTGTTTAACCTGTCTGGGCTATAACTATCTCATCTACAAAATAAAGATAAAGGGGTGTACCACACAGAATTGTCAAAGGGAGTAAATCTAACACTTGGCATGTGAAGAGGAAGCACTTAATTGTTCCCCTTTCCACAATAAAATCCCTCTAGCCGTTTAGTCACTAGCCAGGTCAGTGTGGAAGATGTACTGAGGGTCAATTTCAACCCTTTTCCTTGCCACTCTTAAGCCTCATTCCCAATAAAAACCCCAGACTTCTGGCAAGTGAGAACGGTAGGCTAGGGATAGAGGTGAGGAGGAGTGTTTTTGAAGGCAGGCAAGGGAATATTCTCATAAGGAATAGGAAAAAGGCTTGAGTCCTGAGTCTAAGCAGTCCTGTGGCAGGGCCCCAGGGTGACAGTGAGGTCTCAGAGGAAGCCTTTGGGGTTTGCCCAGGGAGGCGGGGTTCCCTGCTGCGGTCAAGATGTCTGTACTCAGCAAAGGAGAGAGCATTTGCCACCAAGAGACGCCCTGGTTAAGGACCATGACGTACCCTGATAGCTGACAGGATTCTTTCTCCATTTACCTGAAGACAACAGAAGGGTCTTTGATTTGGGTGGGTCCTTCAGAGTAGCCCTGAAATTAATTATTAATGACTGAGATGAATTTTCCCACCAAACTGCTGAGAAGTGGTTCAGAGATAGAATCAACTTCCTTCAGATGAGATTCACCAGTTTTCAGGCTTTGATTCTAGGAGTCATTCCTGCTGTTGGTGAATCAGGGAGCATTTTTTTTTTTTTAATAAAGAGAACAAAATTCAAAATCCCCCCAGTACTGTGTCCATTCACCTTCCCTGCAGAGTAAGGGCTCGAGACTCCAAGATTCTCTTGGGTTCCTGCTACTACCGCTGTGTTCACAGCTGTCTGAAGTCCTGACAATGCCCATGCATAGGATCAAGGTGGATTAAATGGTAAGACCCAAAGAAGTAATGCTTATTTCTCATAATGGCTACTGCCGGAAGTTCATTCAAGTTTTAATTTCTGACGATATTTTAGGAGCCAAAATGTTTATCGGAGAAAGGGAAAAGTTATCAGTATTCTCTGGGCTCCAGTTACCTTCCTGCAGTTCACCAAAGGCTTTTTCTTAGCCTATTTCACTGGCAGGTGGCTGGCAGGCTGGAACAAGTATACTTAATCAGAAGAATAAACAAATATATTTCAAAGTGAGATAGAAGCTGATAGTAACAGGCTCTCCACTTTCTAGTGCCATTCTCTGCTATCAGGTAAGTGTGTAAGTAAATCTATAAATTCTGTGGGTATTTACCGTTAGAGTGCTACTGTAGTCTAGCTGATGTATGGAGAAGAATCTAAGCTCTTTATTCAAATATGTTTTGGACAGCAGGAACTTTTTACTCAGACATGTATTTACATCAACTAAATGCAGAATACAGGCAAATGGCAATTATATTTTGAGTCTCTGTATTAAAGGAAATTAATGGGAAGGAAAACAGAATGATGCCTTCTGAGAAATGTTCTTATCTGTTAAAGGATGGACAGTATAACTTTCCTCAAAGAGATTACCAAACAATCCTTATAATCTGTGGAGGCACATGTGAGATCACCTGGTGAATGAGCTAAGGTAAAGCCAATGTTTAGGACAATGGGTGACACATGTTGAATACATATTAGCTTCTGCTTACAATACAGATCAAAATCTTTCTCCAGGAAAGCTTCTGTATCTAAACGCAGCTCATTTGCTACATTTCACAAGGATCAGGGATTCTACCTTCTGTGTTTTCTGAGTATGAGCTTTGTAACATAAAGATCAAAGTTCTTCACTTTATGTGTATGTTTGAGATAGTCTTAAAAATATTTTTCTTTGGGTGGCACCTGTGGCTCAGTGGGTAGGGCGCCAGCCCCATATACCAAGGGTGGCAGGTTCAAACCCACTCGTCAAATTGCAACAAAAAATAGCCAGGTGTTGTGGTGGGCACCTGTGGTCCCAGCTACTCAGGAGGCTGAGGCAGGAGAATTGCCAAAGCCCAGGAGTTGGAGGTTGCTGGGAGCTGTGTGACGCCACAGTACTCTACTGAGGGCGATAAAGTGAGACTCTGTCTCTACCAAAAAAAATATGTATTTTTTCTTTAATGGGAACCCAATGAACTATTTATGTTTTCAATTTATAGATCCAACCATATAGTCCCATCTCACTGAGACACACATTCAAGAAATTTCCAGATACTTAAAATTAAAACACCTCTGATCACATAATCCATTTTACCTTAATTTGAAGATTAAGGCATGTTCTATATAAGACAAAAGAATGTTTTTTTGTTTTTCTTTTTTCTGGTTGAGTAGTAAAGAAGAAATTTTTAAAAGAAGAAGAAAAATCTAAGACAAGATGGAAACACCACTTGTTAAAGTTTGATGCATTTATTGTTATCGACATTTATGGGTACATTCTCCCAATTCTTTGTCTTAAATCCCAGCGATGCCTTTATACTTGCAACACGCGTCCATCTCTAGTTTCCTTGTGTTGAAATGTTTGGCATTGGAATCTGAGGTATCTCTCAGGAAACAGAGAGGCAATGTGTAGGATGAAATGTCCAAGAGCTCATGAAATTCATTATGAAATGTCACTGGACACAGTCCTTTGTTACATTTAGAGAGCTTGAAGTTCCTGATTTTATGTAGAATAGAAAAGGAAAGGTGGATTACATAAAACTTAGGTACAATTGAAAATAAAAGTATATCTCATATAAACATTTATAACACAAATTTTGCAAAGCCTTCAGATGCACCAAAGTCTTGCCTTTTTCTTCATTTTCCCGAAAGTTAACATCAAGTTATTTCTCTGTTTGTATTATATGTAATCAGCTTTTAGTTAAATAAATAGTGATGAGTGAAGACTGTGAGAACGCCCAAAGGCACTAACTACGGAAGGAAAAAGGATAATTAGGAAAAATAAGAGTTCAAACATTAAAATTCTGCTTCATATTGGATGAAATCAACTTAATCCTGGTGAATCAGTTTTCAGAAGACTGGCCATCTACTGCTGTTTACTTTTATATCCAATGACTGCATCAAACTTAACATTGACCTTTTGTTTTAAAACCTCCAGGAAACGTTCTGGAAGAATCCTAAAAAAAAGATACATTAAGGTAGTTAGGAGATTGACATTAAGTGCATTTAAAAATACCATCTTTCAACATATTTATATTTAATTTTTCACGTATTATGTCATGTTCATCTTAGACAAGATGAAGAAATTTAACACTGAGTTGCTACTAAACGTTCTTTATGATTAATTTTCAAAAGGAAAAGAAAGGAGATGTAGCCTTCTTCAGGGTAGAGTGACCTGGAATCCTTAAGTTTTTTAAATAAATATAGTCTTCTTTTTTTTTTTTTTTTTTAGAGACAGAGTCTCACTTTGTCGCCTTCAGTATAGTGCCGTAGCGTCACAGCTCACAGCAACTTCCAACTCCTAGGCTTAGGCAATTCTCTTGCTTCACCCTCCTGAGTAGCTGGGACTACAGGCTTCTGCCACAACTCCTAGCTATTTTTTTGGCAGTTGTCACGTAATGACAACTCCCTGTCATTGTTGTCTGGCAGGCCTGGGCTGGGTTTGAACCTGCCAGCCCCAGTGTATGTGGCAGGCGCCCTAGCTGCTGAGCTATAGGCGCAGAGCCAGATTCTGTATTTCTAATAAATTCCCAGGTGATACTGATGCTGCCAGTTCCTGGACTATACTGGATACATCAAGGCTCAACGATCTTGAAATCATCAAAGACTATTTACCTATTCCTATGCTTTGGGTATGATTTTGTGCAGAATACAAGCTCCATGTTTACCTCTAGTATATTAAAATGAGGCCTAAAACCTAACTGTGCTCTCTTTCTTTCACCGTCCTATAATCCTATTATGTGATAATCCTTTAAAACTAAGCTTCTTCACTCATTTATTAGACAAGACTTCAAGAAATATACAAAAATTCCTTCTTTTAAAAAATAACAATTGAAAAACACGTGAACATTTTTCCGTTCGCTTACCCACTAGTGATGCCAATTTTGCTTCACTGATCAACATGATGCGGTTTTGCAATGATATAATTTTTAAGCCTATTATTATTATTTTTTATTTTTTGAGACAGTGCCTCAAGCTGTCGCCCTGGGTAGAGAGCTATGGCATCACAGCTCACAGCAACCTCTAACTCCTGGGCTCAAGCGAGTCTCCTGCCTCAACCTCCCAAGTAGCTGGGACTATAAGCACTCGCCACAATGCCCGACTATTTTTTGGATGCAGCTGTCATTCTTGTTTGGCAGGCCCAGGCTCGATTCAAACCCACCAGCTCAGGTGTATGTGGCTGGCGCCTTAGTCGCTTGAGCCACAGGTGCCGAGCCAAGCCTATTATTTTTATTAATTCTGTTTCATTGCACCTGACTTTAAATCTATGAAAAATATAATTTCCATTTCATATTTCATGTCTAATGCTGGCAAATATACTGTTTCTTACCTTTCCAATATTGTCAAAAGGGCTATAGAAGATGGAACATAAATCATTTTCTGCTCAGTCAGGATCCCATCCATCAGTCTCTCCACCACTTGCTCAGGCTCCAGGGTGGGTCCCAAACTGAAATCAGAGACAATCTTTAGAAACAAAACATTTCACTGTGGCTTCAGCTTTAGTCTGGTGCTATTAGCACAGGAACCTCAGCATAACTGACTTACAGCGCCCATCACAGGTGCTCAGGAATAATAGCTACTTTGCCATTAATAGTAAGGAGAACTATTTATTTAGGGCTTACGAGTACCGCACACTGTGTTGAACTGTCTACCTGAGTACCCCACTGAAGTTTTACAGCAACTTAACAGGCAATATCATCATCTCTATTTTACAAATGAGAATAGGAGAAGCAACTAGGACTCAAAAATAATTTAGCAAGAGGAGGACTGAGGGCTGAGTGTGTTCACGCCTATAATCAATCCTAGCAGTCTGGGAGGCTAAGGCAGGAGGATCTCTTGAGCTCAGGAGTTCAAAACCAGCCTGAGCAAGAGTGAGACCCCATCTCTACTAAAACCAGAAAAATTAACCTGATGCGGTGGCACATGTTTGTAGTCCCAGCTACTGGGGAAGCTAAGGCAGGAGGATTACTTAAACCCAAGGGTTTGAAGTTGCTGTGAGCTAGGCTGACACCAGAGCACTTTAGCCTGGGCAATAAAATGAGACTATCTCAAAAAAAAAAAAGAAAGAAAGAAAGAAAAAACATTAAAACTGATAAATTCACTTTTAAATTTTCGGAAGTCTTGGGAAAGATATCACATACCATTATAAAAGTTTTGGGAGGGCATGAGGGGGTCCTCACCTAATGTGCACAATGCAATGGTACATTTCAAAACTATTAAGAAAACAGTATAAGTGTGATGAATGTGTTATTTAGTTCAATTTAAGCATTTCACATTGTATATCAAATCAGAACACTGAAACCCATAAATGCATCAATGTACAGTTTATGATTTAATAAAAAAAATTTAAAAGTTTTATTACATACTATAGCAATAACTTCCTAAAGCATCAGAGGCATTAAAATGTGATAGATATGTGATATTCAGACGGAGTGCTTATACTTATGACACCTTGATTTACTTTTAAGCTACCCTGTGTAATCACTCAGGTGTATGTATGCACCACAGACTAGCAGGTGGTCTCTAAAAAGTGGCTTTTAAAAAATCTGTGTGTTAGAGAAGCGTACTTAGGGAGGAGATGCATAAACTGAGCTGGTCCTCAGTTTTTAACTTCTTCTTTTTTTTTTTTTGAGACAGAGTCTTGGTTGCCGTGGGTAGAGTGCCATGGTGTCCTAGCTCACAGCAACCTCAAATTCTTGAGCTCAGGCAATTCTCCTCCCTCAGCCTCCCAAGTAACAGGGGCCCGCCACATTGCCTGGCTTGTTTGTCTATTTTTAGTAGAGATAGGGTCTCACTTTTGCTCTAGCTGGTGTTGAACGTCTAAACTCAAAGGATCCTCCCTCCAGAGTGCTAGAATTACAGGAATGAGCCATGTGGTCAGCCCAATTTTTAACATTCTATTCATGACTTAGAAAAATACAATACACAATTAAACACATTCATAAAATTTGCCAATGCCACCAAACTATTTGGGTGGCTAACATTTGGGGCAGGCAGATTTTTAATGGGGTAACTAATTAAAAGAAACGAGACAAAAGAACACTGGAGGAAGTTTTTTAGAAATAAATACAGAATAGTTTATTCAGAAAGAAAAAAATACATATGATAAAGGAAAACTGGGACAATTAAGTATAGTATTGTACTTAACAGTGAGCATGATAATTGGCACCATGAAGGAAAATGGAGCTTAATGATACAGGATGATATAAGGTTTCATTCTCAGCAGACTACCCTCATGTCACTTATTCAAATACTGCATTGCATATGAAAAGCTTGGAATGTGACAAGAAAAGAATAATGAAACCAATGGCCCAACGCCATTATGGGTGCAGGTAAATATCAAAAGCAGTGAAAAGCTTGAAGAAGACTAAGCAGTCTTAGTCTGTAGTGTAGACAGATAGGGGTCAAAGAGGATGACTCCAGGACCTGAAGGATGCTGTGCATTGAACCACACTCAGGGAAATCACGCTGTAGCATATGGCTGCCAGACTTCAGTGTTCCCCAGCTCCAAGAAGGCTTACAAACACCTGTGTAAATATACTCCCTGTCCACGCTGTGGCCTTGCTAACCTACCGATCAAGTGGGGCTGTGATGACTGACCTTTTCTTAGTGTACCTTAACCCTATCAGAGAACTTTTCACTGAAATGTAATGACTGCCCAATATCATGATCTTAAAAGAGCCAAAAGAAAATGCTTTCAGAAAAACACTCAATTTCTTAGCAGAACAGAATCTTAATCATTAAAACATCAGTATGTGGAAACACTTTCCCCCCTGACATTCTAATATTAATGAGAATTGCAAATCCTATTAAAAAATGTTCCCAATGATTTTGTAGCAGCTACCAAATACAGTTCAGAGCTGATATGTGGGGGTGGGGGTGGGGTGGGGGGGAAGGAGGGTACAAGGTGGGGCAGAGCAATACCGAGAAGGAAGGATTTGTAGTTAGTAGGAATGCGTTCGATTTTCACTTCACCACTTTAAGTAGCTCATTTTGAAGAAACATTTCAATTCTTTAACGCTCAGGTTTTTGTTTTTATTGTTTTTTAATATGGAAAATGAGAAGAATGTAATGGCATGCTGGTAAATGTCTAATAACTGGATCTTTAGGAGACATCCCAGTTTGGGAGCATTTCCTGCTCTCCGTGGTATTGTCCCATCCTGGCCGATTTTAAGCTGCCAAGATGACGTCCCTGAATGAGTAGAGCAGTACTATACAAGGCAGCACAGCAGTCCCCTGGGAATACGGTGCTTACATGGAAATGTACAGACAAGCATGCTACATAGTCATACCACACAAACGTAACTCAAGTCACCTCCTTACGCCATGTCTTTTTATCCTACTATCCAACACTAACTAATATCTTTCTGTGACAGATCCACACACAAACTCCTACATTTTTAGAGAAAACGTAAATTGTGTTTTGTATATTACAGGTAGGAAAGCAGATGCTTTAAAACAATGCTCAACAAAAATGATTCTTACATTTTTGGTCATCAAAAAAGTCATCAGGCCAGGCACAGTGCTGCCTAAAATATAAACTGGTGTTCAATTAGCATAAGCAATTTCTTTCTCCTAATTAGAAGTACTACGTTTCTATATTAAAACCATCTTCACCTTTGTGGTCCACTCTTGTACCAGCTTGGACACGAGGGGGTCATGTGGCCAGACTTAGCCAGCTTTAAATTCTGTGGTTAGGCTAGAATCATATTAGCTTTTATTGACACTCCACCCCTTTATCTCCAGCAAGCTACTTCTTTTATGCTTGTACTAGCAGAGTTTCACCATGAGAGGGCACTCCTGCCCACATTAGGGTTAGCTGTGTGTTGCCTTTCCTGGGGCAAGGTTAAAAAATTCAGTTATAGCTTTTAAAAAACATGGTGTGTGTTTTTAACTACTGGAAGTCAGTCTGTGTTAAAAACTTGACTCAAGGCTGGGCACGCTGTCTCACACCTTTAATCCTAGCACTCTGGAGGCCAAGGTGGGTGGATTGTTTGAGGTCAGTAGTTTGCAACCAGTCTGAGCAAGACTAAGACCCTATCTCTACTAAAAATAAAAAAACTAGCCAAGCATTGTGGCAGGCGCCTATAATCCCAGCTACTAGGGAGACTAAGGCTACTCCTTTGCCCAAGCCCAGGAGTTATGAGCAAGGCTGAGACCAGAGCAGTGAGACCCTGTCTCCAAAAAACCCAGAAATAAACAAAAATAAAAATCCAGAAAATTGAAAATAATCCTAAAATCATTACTAGGAGACACTATTGTTCCCAATGATCAATACAATTTATGAAAAAGTCTGTACTTTACTGACATGAAATGCTGTCCATAACATAATTCAGAGGGAGGTAAGCAGTATAGTTCCTGCTGTGTGTAATACATGCCAGTGACGTAATACACTAATACTAGTGTAATTCATAATATTTTAGTCTTTAGTAATATTAGTGTGTTACGTAATATTTAGACACTAGATCTCTATGTAGGGAGATGTCTAGAAGGATATTCATCAAAATGTTAGGAGTGGTTTCCACTGGATAGAGGGACTTAAGGAAATCTAAAAAGAAATTTTCTGACTTCTATTTTTCTATAATGTTAGAATTATTAAAAACTAAGTATGTATAATGTTTACAAAGACATTAAAACTATTCCCAAAGACAAGAAACATTAAATATTATCCTTAAACCAATCCTTTATAATCTTACTTTTTTTAACCAAGGTTAAGAGTATGGTCCAGTACTCACCGTGGAGAATAATTTCTAGGTTACCAAAGGGAAATGTTTTTCATACTGTCGTCTGGCTTATCTCTATCAGAATCAACTATGATGCTTTTTATTATTTTTTATTTCAGATTAATATGAAGGTACAAAGGATTAGGTTACATTGTTGCCGTTTGTTAAATAAAGTCCCTATTATAGTTGTATCCTTCACCCAGGATATGTGCCACCAACCACCACCCCCCACCTGTGATGCTTTTTTTTTTTTAAGACAGAGTCTCACTCTGTCACCTTGGATAGAATGCTGTGGCATCAGCTAGCTCACAGCAACCTCAGACTCCTGGGTTCAAGTGATCCTCCTGCCTCAGCCTCCCAAGTAGCTGGGACTACAGGCGCCCACCAGAGTGCCTGGCTGGTTTTCTATTTTTGGTAGAGACAAGGTATCGCTTTGCTCAGGCTGATCTCAAATTTCTGAGCTCAAGCAATTCACTTGCCTTGGCCTCCCAAAGTACTAGGATTACAGGTGTAAGCCACTGCACCTGGCCCCCTTCCTCACTCCTACCCTACCCCAATCAAACTCAGGAAATCCACATATCTGGGGCCCCTGCATAGTTCCCAAGCACCCCTGGTGACATGTATGTGTATTTAAGTCTGAGAACCCCGCTTGGGGGAAGAAAAAAAAGATGGATGGTGTGTCATTCATAATTATATTTATAGTCATTCTCTCGCTCCTTCTCTCCACCTGTTTGCCCACAAACTGCAGCAGCTGAAATCAAGATGAACTTTGATTATCAGGTGATTTAGGGATTAAAACATTTAGGAGAATGCACAGAATGGCTGATGTTCATAGCAACTGCCAATCCTTTTGTCTCGATTTCTGTCTCAACTTACCTGGTGCTTGGATTTTTGATGAAGCCAGTGTTTACGAAATTAGGACACAGACATGTTGTTTTGATGCCAGTTCTTTCTAAAGCAGCCAGTTCAACAGTCAAAGCTCTATGAAAGCCAACAGCAGCAAACTTGCTTGAACTGAAAATAAAAAGAGAGTGTTCACAAGCTAATTTAAGAATCCTGACACATCTGCTTAATGCAGCTTCTTATGTTTCTTAGTTAAGTGTGGCCCTCTGACGATCTTCATGTGTGGCCTGAATCTCAGCCTTAAGTCCAGACCCTGAGTCAGAGTCTGCATCTTGCCAGATCCTCAAGTAAATTTACAGGCATGTTAATGTCTAACACAGAACATTTACTGCATCGTGTATCAGAGTAATTCACATGAATGTCTTAGGAAAATTAGTATTTGTTTCTGTTACTGATATTTCCATAAAACTTAATGGAAAGCCATAAGCTGCTCACTATTATAAAATATTCATGGAATTCATTGAAAAATTTTCTTGGACAAATCCTACTCTTCCTTTAAGTCACAGCTTGACTTCCTCAAAGAAGTCTTTCTCAACCCCTTGTCTGGATTTTTTCTCATTATCTAGAAATTTTCAGTTTTCCCCAATAACTCTTTCATTTGGAAATAGCAAAATTACTTATTCTAAGTAGACATTATATTTTCAGATCAGTTTTTTTTAAAGCTTTCTTGAGATATAAATTTGTATACAAATTACTCACTCAGTGTGTACAATTCAATGGGTTTCTTTTTTTTTTTTTTTTTTTTTGAGACAGAGTCTCACTTTCTTGCCCCCTATAGAGTACCATGGCATCATAGCTCTTAAACATAGCAACCTTAAACTCTTGGGCTCAAGTGAGCCTCTTTCCTCAGCCTCCCCAGTAGCTGAGCCGATAGGCACCTATCACAATGCCTCGCTATTTTTTAGAGACGGGTCCCGCTCTTGGTCAGGCTGGTCTTGAACTCCTGAGCTCAAGCAATCTACTGACCTTAGCTTCCCTGAGTGCTAGGATTACAGAAGTGAACCACCGTGCCTGGCCTACAATGGCTTTTGTCATACTGCGTTATAATTTCTTTTAAACTATGGTATAATATACAGAAGGTGCCAAAAAATGTATACATAGTTTAGGAAAGGAAAAAAATGTACTTAAATGGTAATAATATAAACCGAAAACATTTGTTATCTTGTATCTTTTGCAATTGCAGAAGTCAAATGTGACTTGAGTATTACAATTTAAATGCAGCTTTTTTCCTCTTAAAATGTGTATACATTTTTTGGGGCCCTCTGTATGTAATATAAAAATGTTATTGAAACTATTTGTCAGTGTACAAGTCAGTGGCATTCATTACCAGAGAGATTGTCTTTTTTATTCTTTTAAATCTGTATGAAGTATCAATTCAACAAAGTAGCTGTAAATTCTTGCCACTTAATATGTGCTTTGGAAAATAAAAATCTGTGGGAAGTTCTCTCTTTCTTTTTTTTTTTTAAAGCTTGGAAACATACTGAAGGCTTAAAAGAAGGATTGTTATAGTCACCTATTTAAGATAAAAATCTTTAGTACTTTGAAAGACATAGACAAATAAAAATGTCCTCAGCTATTCAGAGGTATTATTCCATTTAATCCTCATGACAACTCTATGAAATACATCATAATCCTCACTTACCAAAGAGGAAACTGATGCATGGAGGGGGATATAGAACTTGCTGAAAGATACAAAACAAAGTGGCAGGCGGGGCCAGGTGGCTCACGCCTGTCATCCTAGCATGGGAGGCCGCCATGGGTAGATTGCTGGAGCTCAGGAGTTCAAGACCAGCCTGAGCAAGAGCAAGACCCCATCTCTAAAACACAAGCAAACAAGTGACAGAATCAGGCTTTACCTGTGAGAAATAAAGCAGGTCTGTATATTATATATCCTCACTTTATTAATTCCCAGCCAAATAAGAGGCAAGTAACAAACTGCTACAGCATTTGTAACATGTAAGACAAAGATGAGAGTTAATACACGGCAGGGTTTGGGGGGTTTTTTGAGACAGAGTTTTACTCTGTTGCCCAGGCTAGAGTGCCATGGTGGCATAGGTGACAGCAACCTCAAACTCCTAGGTTCATGTGATCCTCTTGCCTCAGCCTCTCCAGTAGCTGGAACTACAGGTGTCTGCCACAGCACCTGGCTAGCTTTTCCGTTTTTAGCAGACATAGGGTCTTGCAGTTGCTCAGGCTGGTCTCAAACTCCTGAGCTCCAGGGATCCACCCGCGTCTGCCTCCCAGCGTGCTAGGATTACAGGTATGAGCCAACTTGGCTGGCCTGAATTGTTAAAGGAGTAACATATTTTTGAACTTTAGGGTGAAACTGTATATAGATACACATATGAAAGCTGAAAGTGAGTAGGTTTGTTCCCTTTGCACTTTGTAACATTATATCAAATTCCTCATTAGGAACATTCTGAGTCAGTACTTCTCATCCCAAATTTACAAGCTCATGATCAGGACTCAGTTTTGCTGAGTCTTCCCATTAGCATGCTAGCAACCTTCATGAGTATAAATTGGCTATTTCGGGGACCAAAATATATTACCCAGGTAATTCTTTTTTAGTAAGCAACAAAAACCATTTTAGAATAGAATCAGACCACCCACTCTCTTCCACTATAATCCAATCCTTTCATCTGGAGTTTTTTCACATTAATCATTAAAACGGATGAACTATAACTCTAAAAAGGAATGGAAGTATTTTTTTCCTAAAATAGGTGATGAGAGCTTTTGCTGTGGCAGCAGCAACTCCGGACAATAATAGGTGAGGGCTGGATTACAGGGAAAAGAATCGAGTAATCCTATGTACCCCTCATTTCATTCCAACAGTCGGGAGCCAGAGCACACGCGGTAAGTTCTACCAGGGCAAAGCTTTCTGGAAGCGAAACTGAGACCTCCCTGCTTTGAGCACTTACAGAGAAGTGGAATTGAAACATAATACCAACAGGCCCCCTCCTGTTACTGAACACTTGCATATATATGCTTATGCATATATGCTAGGTGGATTACATTCACATATGCTAGGTGGATTACATTCTATAAAGCTTACAGCATCCTAATAGATTAGATGCTGTTATTAACCTAGTTATGGATGAGCAAAATGGAACACACAGGAGTCGAGTAACTTGCCTAAGGTCATAAGCTGTTAAGTGATTGAGTTAAGATTTATAATGTCATGATTCATAATAATCCTTTACTGGAAATACCCCAAATTCCCATCAACTATAGAATGAACAAACAAATCGTTGTCTAGTCACATGGTGCAACAAGCACCGTGTGAATACATCTTGCCAATTCAGGGTGATTCCATGTATATAAAGAGCAAAAAATAGGCAAAATTAATCTATGGTGTTACACATCAGTGTAGAGGTTACCTCTGGAAAGGAAGGAGGGCTTGGTGATTGAGAAGAGTTCCCAGAAAGGGTGTGGGGGTCTTGTAATGTTCTACATTTAAATTTTTTTTTTTTAGAGATAGGGTCTCGCTGTCACCAGGCTGGGGCACAGTGGCATGATCATAGCTCACTACAGACTCAACTCTTAGGCTCCAGCGATCCTCCCACCTCAGCTTCCCAAGTAGCTGGGACTACAGGCATGTGCCACCCTACCTGGCTCATGTTCTATTTTTTGTCTTGCGTGGTAGTTAAGTGGACATGTCCACTTTGTAGTAACTCATTGAACTATACCCTGATGAGTTCTTCTTTTGATAAAAATGCATGTTGTATTTCCATTAAAAAGGCTTAGGTTTAAAAAAGCAGTGTTACAGTTCAATTGCCCCCCAGTAACAGCGTGTGATAAACCCTGCTTCGTGCTGGGAGAAGTCTTCAGTCATCCCTATGAAAGTCCCATAACCGATCAGATGCTGAGCAAATCCCAGAGCGAACTGAATTGAAGATACTCGTGGTCAGTAAGGACTGCAGACTGCAGCAGCTCGGCCAGGGGGATGCTAAAGAATTCTGCAAGGGCTCGTGAACTACGGGTCCGTCAAAAGGCTGGAAGAGTGCAACCCTGCCTTTTCTCCCAACAGACACCTCATGTGAAGTTTAGAAAGCTGTTCCTCTTCTCGAGCCATTTTACTGCCATCTGATGGAAAAATCATTCACGTCTAAAGGACCTGAGTGTGAACACTGCACCGTGAACTGCACAGTGCACTCCCTGCACAACGGTGTGTGTTGACCCGGCCTTGAGGGTGCTCAGTAAGAACCGTTATTGCTGCTGCAATCACCATCACGAATCACCAAAATAAATTTCTCACACAAAGCACATTTTCTCTTGGTTTTTCCCTGTGAAATGCTACGTGGAGCATGGTCAAATCAGAATGCAAAGAATCACCGCATTTACTATGGCAGAGGGAAGGAGACGCCTGACAGCTTCCAGCCTGCCAGGTTCTCTGACCCTCTCGGCTTATCTCAGTGCCTGGGCGGCACACAGGGAAGTGGAAGGTTGTGTACTGGGCCCCGGGGCAACACCTGTAACCCTATCTTTCATCAAGGAAGTGAAATGAATGCCAAATGGTATTAGTTCTTGATGGTCGGGAGATAATCACTGAACTTAAACTGGCTCTGAAAGAGACAATACACGATCTGGACCTCAGAGGTCCTTTCGTGACTGCTTCACCAGGTATTTCATCTTTTTTGTGAAAATTCAATCTGAGTCAATATTTTTTTCTAGTAGAAAGCAAATAATGTTCAGAAAAAAAGAGATGGAGGAAAGGAGGGGAGGAAGGGAGGAGGGAGGGACTAGATGAACTAAAATAACAAAATAAAAATCACTTGCCTTGCCATTTCCTAAAAATAACCACTTTTTCGGTGTAGAGTAAAGCACTTTAGTATATAACCCTGCAAACTTAAAATGTAAGTTACATAAGAACATATTACCCATCTACACCTATAGCTACACATTTATATACATCTATATAGCTAGCTACCTGTGTAACTATGCTTTTAGAACTTAGATACTTATGGCTCGGCGCCTATAGCTCAACCGGCTAAGGTACCAGCCACATACACCTAAGGTGGCGGGTTCGAATCCCCAGCCCGGACCCGCCAAACAACAATGACGGCTGCAACCAAAAAATAGCCGGGCGTTCTGGCGGGCGCCTGTGGCCCCAGCTACTTGGGAGGAGGAGGCAAGAGACTCGTTTGAGCCCAGGAGTAGGTTGCTGTGAGCTGAGATGCCATGGCACTCTACCCAGGGGGACCGCTTGAGGCTCTATCTCAAAAAAAAAAAAAAAAAAAAAAATAACTTATATACTTATTTCCAAAAGAGCACCATGGTAGAAAACAAATTTGAGAAATCATATATATGCACACACACATATTTGTACAACCATAATTGGACAACTTAAAAGTTACTTGCTAAAACATATAGTAAATATACAACAAAATGCAAAATACAGCTGAGAACTGTTAGGGTGTATGCAACCAGCAAGACAACCCTGGCTATGGTGGCCTCACTGATCAACTCTTGATAGCCTAATGGAGTACCCCATGACTGTGACCTTCTTCCTACATCAAGATCTGCAGTTGTTACAAAGGCACGTCTTTTAAAATGGATAATTATTACACTTTTTTCTTTTTCATTAAATTTTTTTAAAAGAGTTCCGTTGTCTTGACGTTTTTCATGTTTAGAATCTCAGATAATACTTTCTCACACACACTCTGTTTTGTTTTCACAAAACTTTACCCATTTGTACTAATCTTAAAAGTTATTAATAATTAATTTTTGTTCAGGCTACAAAAATTTTGTCCTTATTTATAATTCCCTGCTATGAAAAGGGATGAGTGGTTGGTCCAGTGGTTAGTTTATAACTGGATAAAGCCCCTGTAGCCATCTCTAGAAGGTTCCTCTAGTCAAAATCCAGAAGGGGATTAATAGTTGATAATGCTGTTATACAAGAGACTTTGGGCAACTCTTTCTGCCTATTTCAGCAACTTGATGGCTATCATCATTACAACGGTCCTCAGTTGGCAGGCTAAGACCTCGCAGGCTCAGGTTAAGCATAAGAAACAATGCAGGAAACGCAAGTTCACGTACCAATAAGCCAGTAAGAAGGGGACGACAGTGTGCCCAGCTGCTGAAGCCACAGTGACAATATGGCCATGGTTATTCTTCATCATCGCTGGAAGAAATGCCTTTGTAGTCTAGAAATAGTTTTTATTAAAAGAGAAAAAAATTGGGTTTATTTGCAGACTCATTGGGAATACTTTGAAACAACCATTCAAAACAAATATTGTTCCTGATATAAATGAAAAACCTAAATTAACTGCCAATCGTGGCAACGTAGGGCAACTGGACTGAATTCCTACATTAGAAAAACTAAGCAGAACTTCAGATACTGAACCCACTGAGAATCCATCTCATTTAAGTTGCTAACTTCTTACGTCCCCTAACCCTCCACACCTCTTGTCACTGATGTCTTTATCATCTCATATACCGAACAGGGATAATAATCCAGAGTTATCAAAAGAATTTAAATTTAGGCTGGGAGAGGTGGCTCGCCCCTGCAACCCCAGCACTCTGGGAGGCCGAGGCGGATGGATTGCTTGAGCTCAGGATTTAGAAACCAGCATGAGCAAGAGGGAGACCCCATCTCTACTAGAAATAGAAAATATTAGCTGGGCAGCATGGCAAGTACCTATGGTCCCAGCTACTTGGGGGTTGAGGCAGAGGAATCACTTTAACCCAAGTGTTTGAAGTTCCTGTGAGCTAGTCTGAGGCCAGGGCACTCTAGCTTGAGCAACAGAGTAGAACTCTGTTTAAAAAAAAAAAAAAAAAAAAGGAAAGAAATTACATTTAATGTGAAATAATTAAAAAATAGTTTGGTTACAACATCAAAATACTGACATGACTAGTAATCATGTTACTAAATGATTCATGCAGTAAGTATTTGTTGAGTGCCTACTGTGTGCTGGGGAATGCATAAACAAATAAGATAATAACTTATATCTTAACAAACACAAAAACGTAAAAATAGATCCCATTCACTTGGAAATTTTAACATAAAATAATACTGTTTTACCAACCTCAATATTCTTTCTTACTTTTCATTTTATTTTTTTTTTTTTTAGAGACAGGGTCTCACTCTGTCACTGAGGCTGGGGTGCAGTGGTGTGACCACAGCTCACTATAGCCTTGAACTCCTGGGCTCAAGCAATCTTCCTGCCGCAGCCTCCACAGTTAGACCATGGGTGTACATCACCAAGCCTGGCTAATTTTTTTTTTTTTTTTTGAGACAGAGCCTCAAGCTGTCCCCCTGGGTAGAGTGCCGTGGCATTGCAGCTCACAGCAACCTCCAACTCCTGGGCTCAAGCGAGTCTCTTGCCTCCACCTCCCAAGTAGCTGGGACCACAGGCGCCCGCCACAACACCCAGCTATTTTTTGGTTGCAGCCATCATTGTTGTTTGGTGGGTCCGGGCTAGGGATTCGAACCCGCCACCTTAGGTGTACGTGGCTGGCGCCTTAGCCGGTTGAGCTATAGGCACCGAGCCAGCCTGACTAATTTTTAAAATTTTTTGTACAGACAGCGTCTCACTATTTAGCTCAGCCTGGTCTCAAACTCTTGATCTCAAGGGATCCTCCTGCCTCAGCCTCCCAACATGCTGGGATTACAGGTATGAGCCACCATGCCAATATTTTTTTGAAAATTAGTCATTCCAAATTTACATCTGAGAGAACTTTGCGATACCTTTTTTTTTTTTTTTTTTGAGACAGAGCCTCAAACTGTCTCCCTGGGTAGAGTGCCGTGGCATTACAGCTCACAGCAACCTCCAACTCCTGGGCTCTAGCGAGTCTCCTGCCTCCGCCTCCCAAGTAGCTGGGACCACAGGCGCCTGCCATAACGCCTGGCTATTTTTGGGTTGCAGCATCACTGTTGTTTGGCGGGCCCGGGCTGGGG